>VYZP01035212.1:2240-46360 GCA_013400635.1 Hypocryptadius cinnamomeus | reverse complement strand
AGCAGCCCGGGCGGCCCTCGGGGCCCCGGCGCTCCAGGCGCGGCAGCAGGTCGATCATGATGTGCATGGTGCAGGCGACGAGGAACACCATCAGGATCAGCACCCGGAACTTGCGGACCAGGAGCATTTTCATGGCCGGGGCGGCTGATGAATTACCGGGGGAGGGGGAGGGAGGGGAGGCGGCGGACAGAGCCCGGGCGGGCGCGGGGCTGCCGGGCCCCCCCCGGGGCTCCGGCGTGCTCCTCTCGGGTCGGGAAGCGAGCAATCAAGTCAATAAAGTTACCTCCATAGGCGCCGGGGAATAAACAGGCTAAACCCGATAGGTCCTCGTGTCTCAGTACCATCAAGAACTTGGGAGGGGGAGGGAAAAAAAAATAAAAGGGAAAAAAAAATTAAAAAAAAAAAAAAAGGAGCTCCGGACCGAGCTTTTAAAATCGACAGGAAAACAATGCCAGCGGCATGGTAATATAGAAAGCCATCTGTTCACGATTTCTCCCTCTTTTTATTACAGGGATCACAACAAACAGGGAAAACTGGCTCTTGGAGAGAAACCGGCATCAGACACAGGGGCTGATTAAATAAAATTTAAAAAAAAATGGGGAGGAGGAGGGGGAAAATAAAAATATTAAGAAAACCTGTGCAGAAAGACGACAGAAGAAAAAAAATCATCCATAATATTTGGCTGTGCTGGAAACGCTGACTCCTTTCCCTTGGATTTGAGCAGTGATGCAGCAGAAGCGCTCCCCGCTCGCTCTTGCTCCCTCTCTTCTCTCAGACTCTTTAAGAACATTGGCTGGAAAATCATTTTCTTAGAGCGGTTCCAGTTTCTTCATCCATCGCGTCCAGTGCTTGGGAGAGATTAGTAAGTTCAACTGAGATCGAGTCTGGGTGGCTGCTGTATCCGAGCTGGGCTTGTGCTTCGGCTTGGGTTGGTTTTTTTTGGCTGCAAAACTGTCTGATGGCACAACTGCAACATAAAGGTTAAATATGGCACAGGAAAAAAAAAAAAAAAGGAGAGAAGGAAGGATTAGAGGAAAGAAACTAATATAAATCAGTAGAGGTTCTTTTTAGCGAAGAGGTCTTTGATCTCTGCTGGGTCTTACAGATTTTTCTTTTAAAGAGAGAGAATGGAAGAGAGAAGGGGGGAGAGAAGGAAAAGGGGGAAGAGATCTTTGGCAGGTGCAGAGTGAAAACCTCTTTCAGCTACACTGAATTCTGGAGACTGGTTGGACTAGTAGCTCTGCAGCTCCAGCTTTCAGTGGGTGTGTTAAATATTATGAGCGAGCCATGATTCCTGCCTTCCTCACGTCATAGTTAGGAGATTGGCTAAATAAACGCTACAGTGATAGTAACAGGAAAACCTCAACCAAAAGAGGGTTTTTTTCCCTCCTCTCCTCCCTCCTTCCCACACCCCCCTTTTCATTCTACTGCAGCTCCAACTGGGGCAAGGAGAGGGCGTCTGTTCCACAAAGGTTTGGGGGGAAAAAAATATAAAGGGGAAAGACAGAGAAGCGGTAGAGGAGAGCGGAATCTGCACGAACAGCAGCGCGAAGCAGCAGCGCGGTGCGTGCCCGGGCTGGGATCGCTTCTGCTCCGCCACCGCCCGGGCTGGCAAGTGGCGCATTGCCCGCTGCGCTCGCCCCCCGCCCGGCAAGGTCGGGCTCCGCTTCCCCCGGGAGCACCTTCCTGTCTAACCCGAGATCCCTCGGGCTGTGAAAACTCGGCAGCGTGCTGCCCTCCCTCCTGCTGCCTGATTCTGTGTCTGGTGGCCCAGTGGGCTGATGGAAGTGGTGACCATGGGGCCAGCACAGCCCGGAGAGTGCTGCTGGCAGTTGTCTGACAGCGAGGGCACTCTGGAGGAAGGAACAAGCTGTTCCTGGTTCTTCAGGTGATCAGGCAGGGATGCTCAGAACTGGCAGAATCAGGCAGGAGCTCAGATTTCTGTCTTTGGCCAGTGTTTCCCTGGATTCTGTGGTCCATAGCAGGGCTCCAATGGTTGTTGAGTTGGGCTGTAGGAGGACTGAGAAAGATGAAGTGCTTACCAGGACCCACCACCACCTTTCCACAGAACCATCTCAGTGCTGAATGTGGCAGTCCGTTTTTCCCTGAATTAAACCACATCAAAGTATTTCCTTTCCTCAAAAAGTCTTTCCTCACCCACCAGGCTCCGTCCAGCACTGTTCCCTTACTCGCACTTCTGCAGAGCCCCATGCTTTGCACTCCTCTGAAGCACATCCATGCCATGTTGAGTGTCTCCACCACGTTTTGCACAAGGGAAATCACTGACTTTCCAGCAGGAAAAAACTGACTCATGGACCAAAAAAAAAACCCAAAAAAAAGTCTAACAGGACCATGATCCTATGGACTGCTCTGTACCTTTGTGCAGAGACAAAACTTGCTGTCCTAGAGAGACCTTGTGGTCCCAGGGTTCAGAGGTACAGCTGGATCCTTCANAAAAACAAAAACCCAAAGTTGAGGAGAAAGAAATAATGTTACAGTTTGTAGCACTCATCAAGAAACAGGGCTTCAAAATGTGACAACTTGGAAAGGCAAAGCACTACAGAAGGGAGAGAGGTCCCAGGTTCCTCCCCGCACCAGGAGCCTTCTCCCACCTGGGGCCAGTGGAGAGATGGATTCCCACTTCCCCTCATCCTGCCTGACTTATCACCCGTGAAAGTCAGGAGCAAAACTCAGAGAGGCACCACTGAGCGTTGGCAGAGGCCCTTCCATAGCAGAAACACAGAGCTCAAGTTTTACCTCGTGTTTAGGTCGCATTATGTTGCACACAGCTTTTACAGGTCTGACTCGAACAACAGCATCATCCTGAACCTTTATTTAACAGGGACATGGGGCAGGAACCAGGAGTGCAGCAGAACCTGAGCTGTGGTGCCCAGTGCACCCATTCCCTCCTTCTTCTTAAAGAGAGAGAATGAGAGAAACTGCATCACTCTGAAGTGGCAGCTAAAGAACTGGCTGGTTTTGCCCCTTCCCTAGCAGTAGGAACCTACTCCGGCAAAGAATTAATTAAAATGATCACTACCTTCTGAAATTCACTTTTAGTTCTGTGAATCTTGGCTGCAGCCACTAAGGAAAATATGTACAACAGGCAGCTGCATTGTAGATATCAGTGTTGATTTCACTCCTCGCCTACTGAACAGACTAACCCATATTTTTGATCCAGAGTTCTCTGTGTTTACAGTCATCTCCAGATGTTCAGGCATTTGTGACTTTTTTTTCCCTTTCTTTTTCTTTCAGAGAACACAAAACTTTCCAGGTTATTTCCCTTCACAGTCAGTTAGGATTATTAGATGGAATGGGCCTGGACAATTCACATGCTCATAGGGCGGAAATCAGAATTATTTATCCTCTCTTTCTAAAGGTTTAGATCATGCTGGCTGCTCTGCAGCTTGACAGAGCTTTTGCACGGTACAATGCAGCTGTTTAAACATTACAATGTCAGTGTGTTTGGAAGAGGGTGCTGTTGTATTAGACAACCCTTTTGATTTTTCAGTCATTGAATTTCTCAGCATTTCTTAGGAGCCAACAGGGCATACGATTCACAGAGGCAACTGACTGCTTTGAAGGCTGGAGAGCAGCAGAGGTGCAGGGCACTGGGAATTAATTGAGGATGAAAAATGTAGCAGAGATCAGATCCTGAAAGCGGAAATACCTGCCAGGATGAATGCCTTTGTGGCACTAGAGCCTGCTTTTGAGAAAAGTTAATGTATTACTGTCTGGCCTCACTGCTGAGCCCCTTCACCTCTGGGTGGGAGACTGGGAAGGTGCTGGAGAGGAAGGCTCGCCGTGAGCTCACCCTCTTCCTCACACCGTTGTTCTGGCAGCATCTTCCTCGGCTGCAGCTGGAGATCGGGCAGACCGACCCCTTGGCCTCAGCGCTCCAGCCTTCCCGTGCTCCCGTGTTTATTCTGTATTTCAGGGCATTTATTTTCCGAAGGAACACTACCGAGCAATCCTGTGAACGGCTGCTCTTTTTCCCAGCGACCCCGAAACGCTCCGCTCACCCCTCTGCCCGCTTCCACCCTGAAGCCACGACACCCTAAAGCCCGCGTTCCCCTCCGAAGGGCAGCGACCCTGCGGACACGCCACGTCCCCCCGGTCCCACTCACCACTCGGGCTGCTCGGCCGCCCGCGGGTTGAACCTGATGTCGCTGTTGACATTGAAGAGGAGGTCGCCGTCGGCCAGCGGGGGCAGGGCGTTGCGGTACAGCGGGTGCTCGAAGAGCGCGGCCAGCGGGGCGGCGTTGCTGGCGGGGGGCGGCGGGCGCGNCAAGTACAGGTGTAGTTAGTCACAGAAAAACATTTTGCTACAGAGCCAGAAAAAAGGCTTTCTGTCTGTTTCCACCTTTTTTCACCAAGATCAGCCTGGACAAAGGCTGTCTGGACGGCTGACTACGTGACTGATGGAGGAGGGCAGCAGAAGGCAGCGAGGGGTGAGTGCAGGGTACCTGGTTCCCTGTGTATCACTTAAGTTACACTCTACTGTGGTTTTTTAAGGAGTTCTGGGGGAGCTCTTTGCAGCACTTCAAGTCAGGATAGATAAAATAACACATTATCTCCTTTAGCAAGGCACAGTAGAATTTGTAGGTTGCAAATTTTAGCTGCATTTTCTTAGTGTTGGCCCTACTAAAACTAAGGCCTATGGTGTTAGATTGAGGGTGAAACTGAACAGGTCTGAGGAGAAAGTTCCAAATTACTTAAATGAGTTTTTTAAGTTAAAGTTGTTCGAATTTACTTTACAGTAAAAGAACATTGTGTCAAACATGTTGTAACTCCATGTGTAAGAGCTATACAATGAAAGGGAAACTGGCTTTGAAATATAATGCAAGCAACTAGTTGTAGTTAATTACATGACTTTCAAGAGGTGAAAATGACAATACTGTGAAAAAGTAACTAATTCCTCTAAATGACATATTTTTGTTTTCATCAGTGTGACCTTTAGTGCATACTGCTTATTTAGTTAAGTATGGTTTCATCTAAATTGTGTCTGCCTGTAAACTGAATCTCCCTGTCTTCCACAAGCTGTTTATTCCTTGAGCCTTTTCAACATTTGAGTTTTATCTCAGGATGTGAGATTGCTAGATGTACTGTATTCTCTTTTGTAACTGACTTTTGTGTACAAGTTTTGCCTGCACCAAAGTGCCCCAGAGATGTGAACAAAAGAGTAAAAGAGAGCTGTCTTATGCCTCTGCATTTTTTTCTCAACTTCAGTATCTAGAAATGCCTTCAGCCACTGATTGGTCATCTGTGAAATGAGATGCACTGGCCAGTTGGTGAGCTCTGGCAGAGAGTGAGCCTGTAGCTTTGCTTTGGACGACGGGAAATGCATAGTTCCTTGTTTCCTGAGCCTTTCTTCCTGAAGGCTGGTAAGGATCAGCACCAGCAGTATGTTACAGCCTCTCTGTGCCTTTCAGCTGATTGGTGAAGCCCAGGGAATGAAGCCAGAGCTCAGCTGGCTCTTCCCAAACCCCTGTGGGCTCCCCCTGTAGCCCATCACATGAGGAGGATGCCAGCCCACCTGTTTTCTTACAGACCTTTCCCATGAGCAGGTGCAAGAGCACAACCCTGCTCCTGTCCTGGAGTCACTGTGCCCTCTCACCTCTGTAAATCATGTTTGGGAACACAAAATTAGTGCCAATCTCACATTTGCGTTCTGTGGGGCTGGCAGAGAGCCTGGTGTTCTGGCCAGGGGGATGGGAACGGAAGGACCTGCTGGGTCAGGAGGGCTGAGGTGGCTGTGCCCTGAAAAACACGGATTGTTGGTGTGTGAAACCACTGGGAGAAATCAGGAGTGGGCTGCAGGTCACGATAGCCTGGGAATTGGGTGGCAGGTGGCAGGGAGACTCAGGGACAGGTCTAAGGTATTCCAAGGCTGGTTCAGCTTCCCAGGACATTGCTGGCCCTGGGCCAGTGTGGGCTTGGTGCAGAAGAGTTTGTGCTTGTGCTGGGATCTGGGGGTTCAGTGATCCATCCCTGCTAGGGAAGGGCTCTCTTTTTCTGCTGCAAGGAAGAAATGGGGATTTGTGTCCAGCCAGCTGGATTTCAGCCCTACATCCCTCTCCATGTACTGTGAGGCCCTGGCCTCTTCCTTTCCAGTGCAAGTTACCTCCTCTGGCTTCAAATATTTGCCTTCAAGACTTGGTAAAACCCCCCAAATTTTTGGTAACTGCTGATTATTGTTCAAACAAGCTTTAAAGTACCGAACTTGTGTGCATAGAGCCACAGGGTCTTTGTAATCACGCCTGACTTCCTTTCCTGTTAGTTAGAAGTTGAAGATAGTTATTTATCATTTAATTTTCCAAGTTAACTTGGTCTTAGTAAGTAATTTTAAATATTTCTCCTTCACTAAACTCTACACCTTCATATGGAATTCCAGTATGTGGCAAAGAGCTTTCTATTTCTGCTGTGCTATGTGTTGGACCAGCATTACCCCTGTAATTGCTGGCATTATGTAAGCAAGAAAATAATAAGTTCCTAATGGAATATTATTACATCAATAAGTCATTGCATACAGCTCATTTCAATAATATAAATGAAATCAAGTCATTCACATCAAATCTTTATTTTATTTTTGGTCATTGAATTAAAATCTTTCCTCTCTTTTATTGAAGTACTTGAATGTTATTGGGAATTTCACATTGAATTGCTGCAATCACAAGCCAGGATTGCTTTAGAGCTAACAGGCTTTTTAATTTGGTATTACAAATAGGCATTCAGCACGTCTTTGCATGTTCTACCTTTGCTTTTATTTAATAATACAATCAAGAATTTAGGAGGGGTTACTGTTGTATGTCCTGGCATTTCTTCATTGTTCTGTGCATGAATTAATACCTTATCTGCTGCTGAAATCTGGGTAGATGTTTATTTTGCCCATTTTGGTCTGCCTGCCTGGCTGAGCAGTGACAATGGTCAGTGTACGTGATAGTGTATTCAGGTAAATAAATGAAGCATGGTTTTGGGTGAGTAAACATACCCAGCTATTATTTTCTGCTATAACGGTTTACAGCCTTCTGATGTAAAGCCTGAATGCAGCAGGGCAAGCTGTAAGTCAGGCCTGATTGCACATTTTGAATCAGTGTAATATTTTTATTGTTACTTCTAATGGCAAAATGGATTTTCCTTGCTGAGAGCCTCTGTCTGTGATGCTGGAAGTCCAGAGGGCATCCCATGCCTTGCCTGGCCCCTGTGGCCTTGCTGCCCAGGGTGCTCTTTCTGCTCTCCCTCTCCTTCCTCCCTCTGAAGATTCATGTGCTGACCTAATTTATTGGTGCTTTGCCTTATAAACACAGATTACACTGGCATTCTGATGGGTACTGCATATTAACCTCCCACGCTGCCAAAATCACTTTTATTGCTGAGGAATACACTTGGTACTGAACAGGAGGTGATTCCATAAACTTGACTTCACTGTCAGCTTTTCCTGTGTATGAAGAATCAAGTTTCAAGTGGTATGCTGATATTTTTTCAGTAATGCATACTAATGTTCTTTTGGCTGCCTTCTGGCCCAGGGTTTTTTTACGTATTTGGTATTTTTTTTAAAATGAATCTTGACCAAACCTCCACTCCCAAATCACAGAGGCCATGTGGTCACCTGCTCCTTCCCATGGTGGCTTTGCTAAGGTTGCCTGAAGGGGCACTGAGCTGCAAGCTGGAGCTCAATAGAGCTGAAAGGAGGGACTGGTCCTGTCAGATCCTCAGGGCAAAGGGGGGCTCTGTGTGGAAATGCATCACCAGCCTCACCTGATTTCACAAAGCCAAAGCTTCCAGCTCCAGCCTTTTGCTTTTGAGTGTTCTCATTCTTTAATTTGGGATACAATATTCTGGATGATCTAAACCCCCAGGGATTTCTCGATCAACCTGCTGGAAGCACTGAGCTGGTTATTCTATCAAGGCAGTGGAACAGGAGGGTTTTTTTCCCTGCCTGTTTGTTACTCCTCAGCTGTTGCTGCTGCAGATCAAGGGCTGGCTCCTCAGCTGGTATCAGCTGGCCCTGGTTTCAATGAAATGCCATCTAATTATATCAGCTGAGGATCTGGGCCACAATGCTTAATTCTTCCACTGTTTGGAACAAAGAGCTTCCTGACCATGCAAGAACAAAATTCTTGTTGTTGCTGGAGTGATGGGGTTGGGCCTGTGGAGGGATCACATTTGCTGCAGGCATTCAAGTGGAGTAGTGATCCTGCATATAGCTACATTACAGAGGGGCTGAGGAATTACCTTCCTGAGTGGTAGGATGATATAAAGAAAATTAGTTGTTAGGAGGTTGTGTTCTTATCTAAAAATTATCCCTGAGACCAAGTCAAAACAAATTATCTTGATGTGCATGACCTAAGATCATGCACTCCTTGAGTTATCATAATTTCATCTTCTTATAGTAACTAATTCCTCTAAAATAATTGTGATCAAATAGCCTGTGTTCCTTGTGGACTTTCTGAGTTAGTGCATGAATCTTTGTAAAGCTTAGGAAACATGGCTTGCTAAATTACACATAAAATAATTTTTCAGTTTCAGTGAAATTGAGGAAGCTACCTGATTTATGCCAGGAAAAAAATTCATCCTGATACTAAAACAAGCTACACATGCACACAGAAAGCTTCTGCCTACTGCAGTGTGCAGTCACACATGGACCCATTTGAATGCATATAGAACTATGAACAGCTTAATTGTATATTGAAGAATCTCTTCTGGGAATTCTTTTTTTTTTTTTTTAGTCTAATTTTGTTTTGTATGGATGTTTTGACACCTCAACTTGAGCTTTTTTCCTCTTGGATGGCTAATTTTTCAATCAGATCATTAAAAAAAAAAAACCACCTGAGAAATTGAGAGCAAACCTCAAGACATTTTAAGCATGTGACAGCCTGAAATAGAAATGAAAATACTAATAGAAACCCTCAAGGGAAAGTCTTACAACTAGGCAGTGTATCCTAATAGGCTGTGAATTACTCTGCCCCTGGGAGACACCAGGATTCTCCCCAACTTGAATGCTCCTTGCCAATGTGATTCTGAGAAGTTGCTTCAGTTCTGTCTCCTTCTCTGATGGGAAGGATGCCCTGGAGCATTTTGAGGTCTATTAATAAAAGCCACTACAGGAGGGAAATGGTGGTGTTTTAGGTCTTGCTTCTTTGGAGAATAATTCATACTCCTGACTTTAACCCCATGAGAAATTTGGAATCCTAAAAATATTCTTTATAGGAAGGTCTGAAACACTGGGACTTGGAGTGAGTCCTTGGTTGATGAAACCCCTTAAAATTGGCAGTGTCCTTATTTCTTGGCTTGGTGGGAGCTTCCTTTCTGATGAATTTCTCCTTGCCCTGTGGTTTGGGGCTCTCCTTGCCCCCTTCTGCCACGGCATTCCCCTGCTGCTGTAACCCTGCTGAGGCAGCTGCTCCAGTGCCAGGTGTGCAGCTCCTGCTGCACAGCCCTGAGCTCAGAATTAACCCATTCTAGCCTGAATTAGGGTGGGGCCAGTGCTGGCTCAACCTCAATGGAGAAATGGGGAGTCTCTTGTTATCTTGCCAAGGGAGGTGGTTGTGTCTTGGGGTCTCTCTCCCTCCCTTCCCATCAGCAGGATGGGTTTTCCTGGCACTGTTTTGCAGTCAGTGATTTCTGCTCTTCTAGTGCTAATCTGGTTTTGTTTCCCTAAGGGCTTTTTTTAATACTGTCTCACTTTCTGGATTGTTCTTTTTGATATGTTGCAATAGTAAATTTTAGCAATTAGATGTGGCTATTTTGCATTTGCTGTCGAAGGTTGGAGGTGTGTAGCCCTTGTGGTAAAGCAGCTGTGCTGTTATGGAGGAGGGATGATCTATGAGTTTGGGAATGTGTCAGGGTGCTGGGGGCAAGTTTGTTTTCTGTATCCATTTTTTCTTGTCAGGTCTTGGGCTTCTCCAAGGCATGGGTCCAAAAACTGAGACAATTGAGACAATTTAGGTGCATAAGCTGGAGGCATGATTGCCATAGACTCCCTTGTAAATCAGACCTAATTGCCTTTGGGTCTGTCATTTAGTTGAGAGACCAACATGGTTTTCCACATATAGGCTGGAGTAATAAGACTTGATTTATTTGCTCTGTCTCTTTCAGAGAGGGGTGCTTTGGGGCAGGGTGTCTTCTGTGTTCTGAGTTTGTACAGAGCCTACAGCAACCGAGCTGTGTCCTCAGGTGAAATCCAGGCTGGAAGGAGGGTGGGGATAATATCTATACACAGCACCTGTAATCCAGTGGCAAAAGGAGTTGCTCACTTACCTTCACTGCTGGAAGATAAAACTCCAGGCAGTTGCCAAGAAATGTGTCAAGGTTATGACTCTCAGGTGGGCTGGAAACACGAATGTCAGACATGCAAAGTGAAAGTGGCTTCCAGTGCAGGCTTTGTCCTTGCTGGGTTCTTTGAAGATTGAGGTAACTTAAAAAGAAAGGGGGAAAAAAAAGGTTTCCATGGAAATTTTTGAAGCCAGAGGAGTGAATATTGGTGTTCCCTTTGTTCTGTGTTCTTCACAGCTGATAGAAGTCACAGTGTAAATGGACTTAACTGCTGAGTGACCTTTGACAAAGCCAGATAGGAAGTCTTTGTTGTTGTTGTCAGTGATTGTAATTTCCTTTTTTTCCCAAGGTAAGAAGTCTTTTTCAGTGTGGTGATTCACTAGTTTTAACTGAAACTTTGAGACACAGACATGGTGACAAGATAGTGATTGCAGTGAGTAACAAGGCTCAGTCAATTATTGACCAGCCCATCTCAGCACCTTTGTTTTCCTTGCTGACAAAATATCACAACCTTTATACAAAGAGCTGAGCCGGCAGGAACCCAGCATTGCTCATTCTGGATGTCACTGTGAGAAATGAACATTTGCTTGTTATAAAGTGAATTGAATTCTCTCCTTGCAAAGTTTTTTCCCATTATCTTTTGGATTAGTGCTCTGTACATGGCTGTCTGTTCTGATTTCTGTCCTTTCTCGTAGGAAAACATGCAGAAGAGGTAAAAGCCCAAGCAATGGCTGTTTTCTGAAATATTTTACAAGACACCCTGGCACAGCAAGCTAGAGCAGGGCTAGGATGGCCCAGATCTCCTCTGGAACCCTTCACACATGACTGCTGTACACACAAATGCTGATGTGTTGACTCATATTTGTGAATCCTCCTTCAGGAGCCATATCTGTTATTGGCAATGGAGCTGACCATTCCAGGGGCACATGGGCTTTGTAGTGACAGTGGCTGCAAAGCTCTGCTGTGCTCATATTTTGTGGTGCAAAGCTGTGCAGCTCCCTTTCTCTTTTCCAGCTCTTTTCAAATATAGGCTGTGCCCTTCTGGCAGGCTAGCCAGGGCACAGGGATGGGACTTTGTGCATTTTGCGTAGGTGTTACTCCATTCAGCACTGGTGTAGCTGTGAGAAAGGGTTCATGCTTGAGATCCCTGAAGGGGTAGTGCCATGGCTCAAAGCTTTTTGCCTTGATGTGATGGGAAGAGCCTTTTTCAGCTTGAGGTGAGCCAGCAAAACCTGCCTGGCCTCCTTGTTAGCTCACTGAAATCAACAGAAATCAACAGAAATTTGATATTCAAGGGCTGAACAGATTGAAGTGAGAGGCTGGTGAAGCCCTTGCACATAATTCCATCACCAGGAGCAGAGGTCCTGGTCAGCTCATAGTGAGTAACGCCATAAATGTGAGCAGACTTCCTTCCCAACTCACTCATGATCACCACTTTTCTGGACTAAGTTCTGCAAGACTCAAATCAATGATATTGGAGACCTCCATGTAATGCCACAGATGTGTTTTTCTTGTTATCCATAGGGCCCACTTTAGAATTCCAATCTACAAATGTAGTTGAGGTGGGCAAGTCAAGTTCTAGGGGCAAAAAAGTGAAAATTAAATTTAGTAGTTACAGTGTGCAGTGATGCAATAAGGTTCCTGGCATCTGATTGCTTCTGTCCTACAGATAACAAATAAGCCAGCAAGAAAAATAAAAGTTCCATGAAGAGCAAAGTAGCAGCAAATTCAAAAATGCATCAAAGACAGCACATTGAAACTGGCAGAGTTTACAAAAAAGCTTTCAAAAAAACCCAAAAGTTAAAAGGATAAAGATCAAAGGAAGAACAAAAGGAAATAGGGACAAATAAATTAAAGAACAAAATTATGAAGCAGAAGAGCAAAATGTCTTCTACAGGAGGACTGAAAATGAAGGACACAGAAAAATAATGAAACAAGAGAATAACAAACAGTGAGAGCAGCTTTAAGAATCATTTGCGTAGGTGTTCGTAGTGCAATACGAGCACTTCCTTTATAATTTTGATTTTCTTTCCTTTTATTGTTTCTCAACCCAGAAAAGATAATTATGAGTTCCTTCTAATAATAATTACAGGTAGGCTGTGCCTCCTGCCTCTAGGATCTCTCAGAAATAGTGCTGTGGGTAGCCCAGACCTGCTTGGAAGCTTTGCTGTGTGCCCCTGGCAGAAGTGGGTGGGGGTTGCAGATGGCAAAGGGCAGAGCACTGGAAAGTGCTGGAGTCTGGGCAGGACTTGGGGGTGTTCCTGACAGTTGGGTGAAGGATGGGGAGGAGTCTTTGATGGAGGTCTGACAATGTGTGACTGGTCCCATCTGCTGCCTACGGAGTGGTGCAGAGGAGCATGAAGTACTTCTGCAGTCCACAGGGTCTTTTCTGCACCAAGGAAGATGGCATTTTCCAGAGTCTTGTCAAGTAGCTGTTAGCTGTAAACTCCATGTGGAGGTCAGCACATAAATTAGGGTCAGAAGGTCCCCATGTGCCCCCTGCACTGCTGCTTAGTGCACAGCAGCCCCGGGTGAGGGCTGAGGCTGCTCTGGGGGTGTAGCAGATGCCCAAGCACACTCCAGGGTGATCTCATTACAGAGGCAGCACAAAAGTCACAGAGCTTAATCAGCCTATTTTCCACCTGTTTGGTATTACAAACCTGTGGCAAAATGGGAGTGAAGTGGCCACTGTATCTCATGGGTCCAGCTAGACCCAAACCATTTCCCTTGTAAAGGAACCTTCCCCTCCACACTTGATCTGGAATTTTGGTTTATCCACAGAAGGGAAATGTTGACATTGCTGCAAAACAGTTCAGAGTTCAGTTTTATTTGCACTAAAATACAAATAGTCTGTGGTGAATTGACCCTAGATGGACATCAGGTACCCACCAAAACTGCTCTATCAGCTGGATAGGGGAGGCAAAATATAACAAAAGGCTTGAGAGTCGAGATAGATTAATCAACAATTACTGTTACAGGCAAAGGAGTCTCACCTTGGGTAAACAAGTTTAATATTTTGCCAGTCAAATCAGAGGAGGATAATGAGAAATGAAATAAAATCTTAAAAATATCTTCTTTTGGTTCCTTTCCTCCCAGGCTCAACTTCACTATTGTCTTCTCTACCTGCTGCCCCCAAAGGGGCACAGAGGGACAGGGAATGGTCCTTGCCCACAGACTGCAGGGCAGTCTCTGCTCTGGCATTTGGAGCACCCCTTTCCCCTCCCTTACCGACCTGAATGTCTGCAGGGTTGTTGCTCTTGCGTGGCCTCTTCTCTCCTGGCTGCAGCTGTGAGGTTTTTGGGGTTATTCCTGTCCCTAAGCAGGGATCCCACAGATGCACGGCTGCTCATGGGCTCCGTGGCAGGTCCCTCTTGGAGCTGGCATTGACTCCATGGGGCACAGGGGAAGCTTCTGGCAGCTTCTCACTGAAGCCACCCCTGGAGCCTCCCCATATACCCAAACCTTGCCATGCAAAATGAAAATATAACCCTACCCCAGAAGGAAATGTTGGCAGTTTCTATGCCCTGGAGCCTCTTTTTCCACCATTAAATTTATTGAGGCCGTGCTCTGGTGCAGCTGCTTGTCTGCTCCTGCTGTGGCAGCAGGAAATGGGGGAAGACAGAAAATGTGCTCCTGGCTGTACCCCACAGGATGTGCCATCTGAAGGAATTTTGTTCTTCACTTGCTGGCACCTGACAGCCAAGAAGGGCTGAGAAACAAACTGCAGTAAAGGAGAGTGAGGAGAGAAAAAAGGACTGAGCCTTAAAGAGGTGAGAGAGGCAGGAGTGGCAGTCACTGCTGAAGTCTTTTAATAGAAAATCATTTTCCCCTTTTCTTTGCTCTCCAGACCCCAGCATTCAGAGGGCAGGGGCAACTCTGACTGCTGCCAGCTGGATCCTCCAGAGGTGCCATTCTTTCAGCTTGGGCAGGCTAATACCAATAGTGGGAAAATACCCTGGATGTGAATATTCACATTTGCATTCTTGAAACCCAAGCTGAACTTTTATTTAGTCTGAGTCATGATTCAAAAAATAAAATATGCACGGATCACAGTTGTGAAGAAAAGCAGCAGAAATGGCTTTTTGGCACAAACATATGCAAGCCATATTTCTCTAGAAGTAATTTCCCATGGAAATTTAACCTCTGAAGGACACTGAAGTTAAATTAAACTGTAGGTTTTGTAACATAAGATGCCATTGTCAGTCTGGCAAGTCTGGCAGCCGTGGAGGAGTAACACAATATGAAAGAAATGGTACACCCTTATTTAGAGCTAAAAACAAGGAGCTTTTCCCAGAGTCTGCATTAATGTTGCCATCTCTTTGTTACTATGGCCATGTCATTTAATCTCATTGCATCATCTGAAAATGGCTTTGAAAATTGAAATTATTGCCATATGTAGCCAGCACATAAGGGCCAGGGGAATAAATCACAGTGAGAGAAGATCACATTGTCCTTAAAGAGGAGAACTTTGGGAATGTGCACTTCTGAAGTGACTTGACCTGATGGGCAAGTGGGCACATGGTGAGTACTTGCCCTGCTTGAGGTGAGGGGAGCCAGTGGCATCTCTGTGGTGATCGTCACAGGAGGTAGATGAGCCCTGTGGCTGCCCCAGTTGCTGACAGTTCCATCGTGGTGATGGTCTGGGACCTGTGAGTGCTGGGGGCTGGCTGTGCTGGGCTGGCCTGGCCAGCCAGATGTGCCTCTGCTAATAATAACAGGAATTGCCCTACGAGCAAAGCTCCATCTGGGTCACTTGTGTAAGCTCGGGGTATCAGCTCCCCTCCTCCAGGACAGGTTATGTAATCGCAGCAGAAATCAAATACACAATTTGGATTTCACCTTTTTCTGAACATCTGGCTGTTCACGTTTTGGGCCTGCTGATTTCATAGGGATCCTGGTTAGAAAAAGGTTTTCTGTGCATGCAAGAATGGAAAACAAATGCTGAAGGGCTGCCCAGACTGTGACTTTGGAATTAATTTTCAAATTTGAGTGAATGTCTTTATATTTTCTCCACTCAAAGTTTCAATAAGAGCAGTGCTGTGGTGTGTGACCTCTCTAGCCCTAAGAGGGTGCTTATCTGAAAGTCTCTCTTTTCTCTAATGCTGCATTGCTGCCTTTGAAATCAGCAGAGAGAAGGGCAGTGGAGATGCAATGAGATGTGACCTAAAGCTGGTGGCATCTACAAAGAGAGTCCAGTTGACTTCAGCAGGCTTTGGAGTGAGCTCCTAAAAGGCTGCTGCTGGCAGGGCACTCAGTGATGCCCTCCCAGTGTTTTAATTTCCTCCCTTTGCTGGTCTCAGATAGTGTGAACCTACTGACCTCTGGTGCATGCTGATCATCCTCTGTTTTTCACCAGGGAAGCAAAGCTTGGGACAAGTTTTGCTGGAGAATTGTCAGAGAAGTGATTGCAGCTTTTAATTTGCTTGACTTACTGGCTAAGGTCCACGTTGGCAGAGCCTTCAGTAGCTCATTATTGTTGGAGGCTTTTCTTGATGGGTGTTCTCTGCAGCTGTGCTGAAGGTATCTGCTACACCCCGAGCTGTGTGCCCAGCCTCAGGATCCTCTACTCCAGTGAGCAAAGTCAGTGGGATTTTTTTGTCCCAGCAGCAGCATGTAAACATAAAGAAAGGTTTCACAGCCTTGTTCTTGATGGTTTTGAGTCCAGAGACTTTGAGGAAATAAGATAAGTGCGATAGTCTGTTCCTTCAAAGTGCCCACAGCAATTTTAACTGTACTTCTGATCACTGTAGTAGATAATAAATACAATACATGCACCCATGCACATAAAACAGTGTTATTTCGTGCTTAGTCCATGTGTTTCATGTAGAAATCTGGATGATGGCCAGATCAGTAAATGACTCTCATTTTTAATGGAAATCAGAAACACAACAGATGTACTGTACACTGAAAAGAGTTAAAAATAGCTGCTTGCAATCTCTGTGCTTGCCTTTAAACAAAATACGTGGTATAGAGCAGTGGTGGTTTAGCATATGGAGGCTTTAACATCCAATATTTCTGAGAGTTTGCCAGGTTTGTGCAGGGAGGTCTTGAAGTTAATGGCAAGTTTCACAGACAGGGTTTCTGCTAGCATCTTAACTCTCTCCATGGTCAAACCCTCTGGCTGCTGTGAAACTCTTTATGACCACTTGCATGTTGCAGTAAATTTGTGAAAAGACAGGGAAAGCCCAGTAGAAGTTGGTTCCCATTCCTGCCCTAGTGGGGAGCTGGGTATTTTTATTTGGTTTTTGTCTGGATAAATTGAGATGTTAATTCTGGGTCACACAGCAAAATATTTTTAATGCTGGTGCCTCTTTCTTATGACTGGTGCCACTTCTTTCTCATTGCAAATCAGAATAACTAGAGCAGCATTACATGGGGGATTGGCTGCACCTGGCAAAACTGGATTAATTCCAACGTGCTGCATAACTCCAGACTGACTGCAGTCCTTGGGAAAAAAGGATTTGCCTTTAAGAGTTAACTTAAGTGTACATCTTCGAGTGTGCTTGGCCATGTTGCAGTTGTCAAATGACTGGGGAGCCTTTATGTAAATCATTTTGATAATACACATTTGAAAGCCGGTGTAAAGAAAACATTTCTTGTGAATGTTATATAGTGGAGGAGCTTCATCTCCGCATCACACTTATGCTTTAATGCACAACAGCTTTTAGTAGTCTCCATGTCAGATGCTCTGTGTAGACTCAGAAATAAGTCTTAGAGAGCAATTACTCAAACTATCTGAAAGGCTAATTTTTTTAAAAGAGGAATTTTACCTATTTCTGCTGACTTCCATACAGCACATTTTTTGATTCAATATGTTTTTCTTGTTTAAAAAAGACCTTGTTTTCCCAGAGTGCTAAAAAAAGCCCTTTGAAACCCCATGAGACTATAGTGATGAGCTATGCTAGAGAAACCAATATTATATATTTCATCATTTGTCTGGTGTCCTTGCCAAACTTCTAATTTAGCAGCACACAGTAGTGCACCAAAGTGAGTCATGAATTCTTCAGTATAATTACCACGCAGTGCAAAACCAAGGCTACAGAAGTCTGAACCTTTTCCTGTCTGTCGTTTTTCCCTTCTACTCGCTTTTCAAATACCATATGCTGTGCAGGAAAGCTGTGCATTGCATCACAGCTTCAGCCCTGTTCTCAGCAGATATGATTAAAGGCTAAATTTTGTGTTAATAACTAAAAGTCCTTTTCCATGGGACAGTCACAAGAAAAAGAATAAAAAGGTGTTTGATTTCTTTTACAGCTAAAATGTGGGGTTTTTAGGGAAAACACTCTACTAGAGACAGCCACTGTGGAGTTGTACAGCTTGATATGAAATCTGAGTAAATGGTAAGAGAAGGTCTTGTTGACATTTTAAAATTAGTTTCTCCTTGAATTGATTTTTATGTCTTCATATTTGTCATTTTAGAAAGTGAGCCTTACATGTGAGGTAGTTGCAAAGGGCAATTGGAAACCTCGTGTGTTCATTCAGGGTTCACCCCCAGGAATAACCCAACCCAGAAGTGTGCTGATGACTTGGTGTTATCAGTGAGATGTGAAGGTGTACCTGCAATCTAGAGCTTCAAAATTGCTGCTGTATCCAAATTCATGTTCAGTTCAGTGTCTGCATTGAGGCCCACTAATTTTTCCCTGTTTTATAAGTGTGTATACAAAGGCTCACATTCTAAAAAGGCATCACAGAAGTCAAAGATTTCCAGAGTTGCTGACAGATAAAGTCTTTCTTCAGAAAGACCCATTTCAGGTTGGTTTCGAAATTTTGCATCATTCAAGTTGCTGCATGTGACTTACACACTCCTGCCTCCTTTTGAAAGGAAGAGCTTAGAAACTCAAACAATTTCTGCCATACTTGTGTTTCTTCAGACTGCAACAAGATGAATCCCCTTTGCAAGATAAAATGTGTTGATATGTTAAATGTTATCTGTGTTTGAATTATTCCTGCCTCCCTGCCTTGTTATGGGATGGTTTCAGCACAGGTTTTACCAGAGCACAAAGAGAGACAAACAGACCTGGGGGACTTTGCCTCCTTCAGCTGCTGGGAGGTTGGTCATTGTTCAGTTTTGTCTCTAGGTGTTGTGAAAAGCTGTTTCCTGAGCAATTAACTGCAGAATTTTGCTTCCTGCAGAAGGAACAGGAAAATGTGGTTGCATTTCTGAAGGCATGGTTACATTTCAGAGAGCTGCTGCAGAAATACTGCCATTGCAAGGTTCAACTACATAACCCTTCCCACCTCCCTCTTAATATTTCTTTAGTATTTCTTACAATTTCCCTATTTGCTAGGGAAAATTGCCTTTCAGACCTAGGTCTGCTCATAAACTGTAGATTAAAAATGATTATTTTCTAATGGTGACTATGAAAAAATATAATGACAAAAGATGTTGCAAACTCCCCTTGCGTTTCTGGAAACTTCTTCCCATCCTTTCTAGTTGCTATTTTGTTTGCTGTATCTTCTGTTTCTGGCTTGTGGCTCAGCCTTGCACTTTTTTCATGCTTGGATAAAAGCAGATAAGGCAAAGGCCTTGCTGATGTGAGTGGGGCTGTACAGATGCAGAGCACCCTCAGTTCACTGTCGCTGTACTCTGCCCACACTCCTCTCCCAGCTCTCAATCACCCCTTTTCAGTAATTGCACTAACTCAATGCAATAGCCTGACAAATTCCCAGATGTGTCATTTTTTTCCTTTTCATAACTATGTTTAAAGGAACACACTGTGGTGAGAAGTTAATTCTACATCCACGCTAAATTAGTTGTGTTGGTTCCCTTTTCTCCCCCCTCAAATGTTCTGTTTCAGAACTGCAAAGTAAGAGCTTAAATAGAGGTGAGACTACTGTGTCATTGTGGGCAGAGTATTCCTTTGCTTGGCAGTTGAATAGTAAGTTATATTTGTAAGGAGGGGGATGGTTCAGGTTATGGAGGTTTTAGGCTTGTCCATTGTGTGATCTGCTCTCTTCAGTTGCTGCAGCATCAAAACATTTCTCCCAATTTTTTTTTTTTTGCACTTCCACAGATGCATGAAAAATTGCAAAAAGTAAGTAAAATCACTTTCTAAAAGAGTGCACAGCCTAATCTTGAATGTATATCAGGAGGAGAAAATAGCAGATGATAGAATACCCTTGGTATGAGAGGCTACATAATTATGTACTGTGATCACTGGGGCAGGTGAACAAATTGGGTGTTTTGATGAGAGTGTGCTGGATGGAAAACTTAGACAAGAGTTGCTGGGAAAGAGCTTATGCCAGAGATGAGGCATGGTGGATCAAATCCAACTTGAGGCACTGGGACAGCATGAACCAACCCTGTGCTACTCACTGTGATTAGAATAGCAGCCTGAGAGAGATGGGCTCAGTCTGAATGCTGCATTACTTTGATTTTTGTCAATTAAAGCCTGATGCAATTAGATGAAGCCCTTGCTCTGCGTGCTTGACACTGCAAGATGCTGAGGAGGCTGGCCCTGCTCCAGCAAAGCACTTAAATGATTCCATTAGTTTAAATGGCTCTACCTGTATGCTTAAAATTAAGCATGCACTGAAGTGCTTTGCTGGGTTGATGCCAGTGTGTGCAATGGGTGGCAAGATCAGATTTTTAGTGACCACCACCACAGCCTTTCTTTGGTTTTGCATGCAGGGGAACTCTAAGGTTTCCTTTATTGCCTCTTTAGGTCGGCTGTCTAGCTTGTGATTTTGATAAAAATAAGTGGCAACACTACATAAATCACCCCCAAAAAGTGTTTCTCTCACAGAATTTTTACAATGCACTCTATCAGAAACTGTCCAGCCAGAGTACTGCTAAACTGAGCCATTCCAGAGAGCAGCACTGAGCTGTTTGAGGTAGTTAAATCCAGAGACCTGATGCCTTGATGTTTTTTGGGGCAAGTTGAAAACTATTATTTGAAATGGCTGAGGCTGATGCTCTTGACAGAGTGAAGGCCACGTAGCCAGATGTCTAATGACATTCTTGGATTAAATGGAGCTATAGTCTGTGTATAATTGTGATAAAAGTATATCATAAAATACTATAATTATAATCACGAGGTTTATATGCTATTCTTAAAAAAGAATCCCTAGGCACTGTTAATTCAGAATTAAGCACATCCACCATGTCTGCAAACTTAGAGGTCATACAGGTGCAAGACTGTATGGAGAAATTTGAGCTAAATTAAATAAAATGGGCTTGGAAGAGACCTGAGGAGTTCACTTAGTTCATCTGCCTCTTTAAACCACCAACACCATCTACTCCCCAGTGTCCCTAAGCTATCTGTTTCAGGACATAACAGTCTTTACCTTTAGAAAGTATTTCCTGATGTCTGAATTGAATTTCCCTAGCTGTAATTTTATCTCATTATTTCTTGTCTAACCTACCACGCACATGAAGGATAGATTATTCCCTTCCCATATGCAGCATCCTTTTACAGCAGTCTCAGGACAGTGCTGAACTACTGTTCCTCCTGTGATTCTTCCTAATTGTTTTACTTTTTTTCCATTTTCCCACTTCTCTAATTTCCATCCCTCTAGGATCTCACTCTGGACAACCACCTGTGAGGGACTAAGAAAGGAGCTGGGACTGTGCTCCTGGGGTTTTGGGCAGCAGGAAACTCTGGTGGGTAGAAAAAATTGTGCATCTCTGCTTTGCTGGATCTCACCAGCACTTCTGAGTGCAGAGCCCCACTGGTGCATGGGCTGGTGCATGTGACTTTATTTAGATGGCTTTTTTTTAAATTAGAGAAACATCTAATTATCAAACTTGTAATTTCTTTTACTTCACAGCAAGTGAAGGAGAACACAAAGCTGTGGTCAGAGGCAGCTGTCACTGACAGGTCTGTGTTTTAGCTGAGTGCTGGATTTGCATTCCTGCTCTTTCTGGGTGCTTCTGACTTGCTCCTCACAAAGGAGGCTCAGTTCTGACTTTTGGTTCTGTTGGGCACGAGACAAAAGACCAAGGCTGAAGCAGTTTATGAGCCACACTGCAATTTCTGCAAGCTCTGGCTGGTCAGCTTTTAGGAAGAGACCAAGACCTTGCAGGGAGGTGTGGAACAGGAAAAAATAAGCCAAGCAACTCCTGAAAGCCTTCTGCACTTCTTTAGCTCAAATCCAAGAAAGACTGTTTCAGGCTTGGGAAGTTTCAGTTACATTCCAGTGATTGATTTTTATTTCTCTGCTAAAGATCAGGTTTTCTTAACAGCTTGGCACACTTGAGAACCCCATCTCAGCATTTGGGCACACTTTAGGAGCAGAATTCTTTCCTCACACAGCTCTACCAGTATTAAACATTTTTTCCCCCCCCAGGAACATCCCTGAGGGCAGCCTGTAGCCATCAGGGATTCAGAGGGCAGCTCTGGCACTGACCATGCCTACAGAGCAGCCCTTCCTTCCACATGCTCTGCTCTCTTTAGGATTCCCAAAGCACCTCAGGAACCTTGTGCAGTGCCCAGCCCTGCCTTCCCTGAGCTCTGATAATGCTGCCCTGGTGACAGATGATACTCACGTGGGTGCAAAGCCAGTTCTATTTACACTCTCCCAGCAGGCTCAGTGCAGTTGTCACAACTTGTCAGTGGTCGGGGCCCAACGGTTTGTGGTCGGCATAAAGATATTTTTCTGTTACAGAATCTGGTGTGTTTAAAAGGGAGCTGGCTGGCTGTGATTATTAAGATGTAATCAAATGCATTTAGGCAGCTATTTCCTTCGCCATTAATAATGAGAAAGCTGGCAATGCAATCTCCCCTTCATTCTCTTGTTTCACTTTTGTGGTGAGAAATGAAATGAAAGCAATCAGGAGCTCCAGGAGCCTTTGGCACTGTGTATTTTTGTTGTCATAAAAATCATAAAGTAAGTACTTTTGTCATGTATTTTTAGTTAAAAATTTTGCTGTCGAAAATCTGTCCTTTATCATAGCTCCTAAGTGTGTCCATAAATAAGAATTAGGTTCTTAATTCATTGAGACACTTTGGAAAACTCTCTTCAACCACACTTGCAATGTGTTCGACTCCTTCCCAGGTAATCTTCTTCAGGTTTTGTTTCCTATAGGGTATATTTATTTGTTTACTAAAGCTTATATAATTTATTTTAAATCCTCCCAAAGAGTTAAGGGATTAGAAAATGATGGGTTATAACAATAATTTAAAATCATGTTTAATACCTTAAATACTTTTCCACTACAGCAGGTTAAATAGTCACCAGCCTTTACCTTATAAAGCCTCATTTAAACCTAATGCTCAAGGAGAAATGCTGTAGAAATTACCATTTAACACTTGTGTTTGACATGGGTTTATTATGTTTTCTCAGCTGAGGAAAATGAGAAAAACTGAGTTGAAACAGTTGAATTCCATTATCTTTGATTCTGCTCTTTTTTAAAACTGATGATCTCACCGTTTGTCTAATGATTCTCTCGAGTTTGTTACCCTTTGCAATTATGCCATTTAATTTTTCATCCATCTCTTTAGTCAACTTTTTTAGTAAAATCAAGACAATTTTTTCATATCCTAGAGTAAGCACCGTGTTCCCACTAGAACCTGGAGCTCTAATTAGACACCCAAGGCTCAGGTCTTCTGTTGTGCTTTGCCTGTGCTGGTCTTAGACTCCTCTGGCTGTAATTCCCACTGGGAGGCCTCAAAGGTGAACTGGGAAATCTCAAAGGTATTTCAGTCAAGTAGTGGAATTTATTTCTTCTTGCTTTCCAAAGTGATAAAGTGAGTGAAAAGGAAGGTGCAATGACTTGTGCAAGATGAAAGAGGTAATCCTCATGGTGAATGGCAAGACTGCACTCATTTTGGTGGTTTTGGAGCTGGTCTTCTGAGTCAGAGCAAGTGACACTCAGTGGATACATCTTCAAAGGCAGGATGAGGAAAGCCCTCGAGATACAACCAGGCCTCTGTCTCCAGATTTCACTTATGCTGTGTCCATCCCTTGCAGGGATTTCTCACGGTACTTTCACTATTTCAAAGGCTTAAAATCCTCAGAAACATGCTTTGTTTTCCAGTGCTTCTGTGGGCTCTCAGTTCCTCCTCTGTGCTTTCTCATTCTGGGCAATGAGAGCATGGTTTTAGTCCTCCAGCAGCAGTGGAAAGCCCTTTCTTCAAGGACAAGAAGTGGTTTTTTGCTTTGGACCTGTGTGCTGAGGGTCCCCAAAGCTGCCAGTGTCTCTTTTATGAGATGCCGAGCTGTTGTCAGCCTGGGGAGGAGCCCTGGCTGCTCACTCTAATCCCTCCTGAGGCAGTGCCATGTCAAAGAGAGACATACGGAAACAGCCCTGCTCCCAGCAGCTCCTTCCCACCAGTGCCAGGCTCAGGGTGGCAGGGAGACCTTGCTTCATGTGCCACTGTGATCTCCTGCTTTTGGGAAGCTGTCAGGATGGCTCCTCCAAGAGAATCATCTGTGTTCCCTGTGATAAATCCTGGGATCTATCCTCGCCTTCCAGCAGCTGGCTGGGCACAGGCTGGCTGCTCCCTGGCACGGCTGAGTCCCTCTCCAGATGTTCCCTGTGCCAGGGGAGGGTTTGCCTGCAGCTTGCTCCTCCCCAGCCCCTGTGGGTCATGTCCCTGCAGAGCTGTGGCTCCTGATGGGGTTTGCTGCTCCTCTGGAGCTGACAGAGCTGTGTTTCCAGTCCTCCCCAGGTTGCTTTTGTGTCACTCTTGGTCTTTCCTCTTTGCTCCTTGTCTCTGCAATGTCTGACTCTGCTCTCACATTCCCTGGAGCTGTTGTAGAGATGGGTTGGGATTTGCAAAGGGATTTTTTTTTTTTTTTCCTTAGAAGAGACCATGTCCTGTGCCCTACAAGTGAGAAAAAAGCAATGTAGTCTCTAAGTCTCTATCACTTGATGCCTGCATTTTGTTCCCAGTGTATGGAAGAGCTTTCTTAGGGACAAGGCCATCTTGTGCTCTGTCAGCCCTTCCCTGCAGGGCTGTACAAAGCCTGTACAGGGCCTTTCAGTGCTGGATTAGGGGATGGTTTTGCCCAGATTTTTTCTGTATTATTATTTTTCCTCTCCCCAGAACACCAAATTGCCAGCTCTGCCTCTGGAGGCACAAAGGGAAAGCACTTTTTATTAATTTTTGCATAGAAAATCAGGTGCAGCACTGCAAGGATGAATTTATCTTCTAGCTCTTTGGCTTGTACTTCAGTCACACTTTGTCAACCAGACAATGCTCATCACTTACATATAAAATCCTTCCACAGAATATACAGGTAAGAAGAATACATGTATAATGAAATAACAAGTCTTGGCATTTTCTACAGAAGCAGCCAAACATTCAGCTGTGATCAGTTTTATTGAGAGGAGAAACTGCTGGAAACAATAGTGTCCCAAATAATTGATGAGAGATGAATTTGATCTCTGGTTGGTGGCTGTAATAAATTTCTCTTGTCTGCTCAGTCTACTTACTGCAGGTGGGAACCCTGTGTAGTGATTAAAGAAGCAAAATATTTTAGGCTTAACAGAATGTAATGGAATTCTCCCAGTGAACTGGACAAAAATATCTCCACAGGTAGATAAATGGAAGGGGAAGTGCTTTTATTCGAAGTCCACATTAAATTAGGGACCTGTTATTTTTGTTCCTCACCCCTTGCAGCTGACAGTGAAGCAAAATGATATTTTTGGGATATTGCCTTGTACAGGCTCTGTCCAGCCTTTTCATTAGCACCTCAGGAGCTGAAGCAGGGAAAGGAGCTGCCTTCCCTTGGTGGAATTGTCGGGCAGGAGAGGAGGGAAGGTCAGAGGAGGGAGGGACAGCTCATCTTTGGGTTCGCTTTAACTCCAGGTGGTGTTTGTGACCTGGATGTCCTCTCTCCCAGCACCAGGGCTGGGCAATCACTGCAGGGCAGAGCCAGGGCTTGGGCAGAACCTGCCCAGAGAGGGGGTGCCCACACAGCCCCTGCCTGGTGTGTGCTCCTGCCACGGCAAAAAAGGTACCAGAGCTCTGCTCTAAATGTGAAATTGGGTTTCTTGAGGACGTTGTGACTGCAGCCCAGGCTCCCCAGTATTTAGGATTAGGCAGAGAAAGCCCTGCCTTTCAGCAGGGCAATATTAGACTAGAACGCACTATTAGGGCCAAAGACAGCAGCTATAAATAACTCCTTTAATCTGTGCAAGAAAATGAGTAAATAACAACGTCATCCTATGAAACAGTCATGTCTAATGTTTCATTAATGTTTTGTGAACATTGATAATTCTTTTTATATGATTTAGCATGCTGGGCTCTTCTATCCCTGGAGTTCTTTCCAGATGGGGTAGTGCATCCCAGAGAGCAGGGAGCGTCAGGGCCATCAGCATGCCATTAGAGCTAATGCAGGAGTTGTCAAATGATGCCTGTTCACTGCTGAAAAGCTCTGTATTAGCACAAGGCTGCAGAACTGCAGCATTCATCACCAGGGAGTATTATTTGAAAAGATCATTTAGTATCTGCCAAGGCTGCTCTAATATATTTTTGGCCAAAGAATTTAAGTGGGAAGTCATGTGTGTGTGTGTGTGCCTCCACCTCTGTTTAATTGTAATCTCACATAATGCACTCCTTAGCTTGACATTTTTAAAGTAAGGGGTAGGTTGGTTGATTCCTGAAATTAATTATAATTCAGATTTTGGAGTGTGCAAAATGGATAGAGAGATTTCTATAAACCTTTTAGACACAGCTAGAATTTGGACTGATTTATTATGCACTTCTGCTATGCTCTGCTGCTCATGTAACGAAATCTTTAGTAATTTATTGCAAGAAAATGGCTCCTTTTCACAAATTTGATGCAAGGAGAAGATGAAATTTGTGTTTTAATTGCATTTTAGTAAAGAAAACCAAAATCAGTCAGGGCTTTGGCCCTTTGTGCACCTGATGAATGAGTCTCTGGTGTTCCTAACTCAGGCTAAAAGAATCTTATATCTGCATTAATGCCTGCATGAAACTTTAAAATACGTAAAAACTAACATGTGCTGGGTTAGTTTATTTGCTTTTTCTTGCAGGCAAAAATTAGCAAAGTCAAAATACTTCCCAATGCTTTAGGAGAAGTGACTTTAGTTGGTTCTCCTTTAGGTGTTGCACTCATTAATGCATTTCTTTAGAAAGATTAAATGGTCTCCAAGTTCTCCTGAAACACCAGAGATCTCAATTTCTGAATTAAGCATGCCCCAAATAAAGGTCTGCCCTGGAGATGATATTTTGGAATGACAGGTGTCTGCACAAGGAGTTAGTGAGAAACAACCATTACAGACTGCTGTTTTAATCCCAATCACCTTTCATGTATAAACATGGTGAACTTTATCACAGTTAAAAATCTTTAACATTTATGATGCAAGTTTCCAGCTGAGGAATCCAATAACATCTGCATGGACCTCAGAAGTCCAGCAGAAGAGAGGGAAAAATATGGTGAAATGCTGTCTGGGCCCTTGTAGAAGAGCTCAGATGTGTGATTTGGATCTAAAGGAATGTTCGTAGCAATGTGATGGGTATCAGTGTATCTCCATCAGGTATCAGTGCCTGGCTGGGAGCTGGGAGCAGATTGTTCCTGAAGAACAATAAGGTTTTTTCCATTAAGCTCTTCCCTGTTGGCTAAGATAGATAAGAAAGCCTCCTCCCCTACTTGACTCATGCAGTAGATAAGATAAATATCTATATATGAGATAAAACTTAAGTGCAGCAGGAACTTGGAAGAGCCATTTTCTAGGAGAAAAAAAGCTTAGCAGGCGTCAGTTTATAAAAAATAAAATAGGCATGGACTTGTACTGTGTTCTAGTAAAAGCAAAGCCCCGTTGTTGGCTCAGTGTATTTTCTGTTGGAGACTGGATTGTAACCAAGGCATCATCTGCAGGTTGTAATTCTCCCCTCTGGATCTTTTGGAGCTGGGGAAGTTCAGTTTGCTCTGGGACAGCCTTCATGCCATGCTAACGTGTGTGGCAGTCATTTGCAAAAACTGCTGACCTTAGCAGGCTTCAAGGCTTGTGTCTTATGTAGGTGAGTATTTCCATCCACATTTGAATTTCCTTCTTATAGTGAGGTGAAAAAGACCTTTTACAGATTTATCATTCCAGAGCCTTGTTGGTGGCAGCATTCCCAGTCATGAGGACAACTCAAAACCAAGCAGGGTTTTTTTCTTTTCTGGGAACACTGCCTTTTCAAAGCAGTGACAGAGCAAGAGGAATTGTCCATTTTTTTTCCCTTGAAGAACTTATTTCCATTTTCTCTTAATTATCTGCACCACTGGTTTCTGCCTGTGTGCTGGGTTTGGCTGGGGTAGAGTTAATATTCATCACAGTAGCTGGTCTGAGGCTGTGTTCTGGATTTGTTGGTAAGTCTGGGATGTTTTAGTTATTGTAGAGCAGAGCTCACACAGTCAGTGCCTTTTCTGCTCCTCACCCCACGCACCTACCAGGAGAATGGGGGTGCACGAGGAGCTGGGAAGGGACACAGCCAGGACAGCTGAGCCCCACTGACCCAAGGGATATCCCAGACCATGTGGATGATGCTCCATGTTTAAAGCTGGGATGAGAAATAAAGAAAGGGAAAACACAATCAGAATGATTTGTGGGAAGGTGTTTGCCTTCCCAAGTCACTGTTACATGTGATGGAGCTCTGCTTCCCTGCGGTGGCTGAACCTGACTCCCCATGGGAAGTGGTGAATCAATTCCTTGTTTTACTTTTCTTGTGGGTGTGGACTTTTCTTTGCCTATTAACTGTGTAAGGTAGGTTATTTTGGTTTTTGGGGGTTTTTTTTAAATTTTACCCTTCTGCTTCTCTCCCCATCCCACAAGGGGACAGTGAATGAGCAGCTGCTTGGGGATGAGTTTCTGTCTGGGGTTAAACCACACCGCACATTATCTACCTCACTGGCTCTCATGAATAAAGATTCCAGGGATTGTGCTCACACATTTCCCTTGCTCTGTGCTTTCCCAGTGCTCTGTGCAGTGCTCTAATAGCATATATGGGTCAGATTATATATTACATTCTGAGTTTGCATGATGAGCTCTGACTGAAGCACCTAGGGACAAATAACCCAAATACAGGCCTGTATTCCTCTAGTAACTTGCTGTAGTACACTG
The DNA here is from genome assembly GCA_013400635.1 of Hypocryptadius cinnamomeus. NCBI lineage: Eukaryota > Metazoa > Chordata > Aves > Passeriformes > Zosteropidae > Hypocryptadius > Hypocryptadius cinnamomeus. The sequence goes on along the minus strand of VYZP01035212.1, from coordinate 18,066 downwards.
CTCATTATGTGAGTGCTTGAGTACCTATCCCTTCATGATTAAAGATATGCAAAATATAATTTAGGTGTTCCACTGTCTGCTTGCTCAGGGAATATTTCCCTTCTAGGTGAATAAATCCCTTAGTTTGAAAAATTCAGTTACAACTTTCATGTTATCCAAGTTTGTGGGGTTTTCTCCACTACCCTCACCTTCATATAGGTACACTGAAGGTTCTCTAGGGGAGAATTGTACCCTGAAACCCAGGGTAAATTTCAGAGGAAAAACATCTTAATATTATCTAGATTTAAACAGAGTGTTGGAGCACATACAAAACTCTTTATTAAGCAGGTCTGCATTGAGTGCCTGTTAAAAAATGTCCAAAGGACCTTCAAGGGAAAAGAACACAAGAACCAAAGGGGTCTTCTGTCCTGGAAAATGATTGACTGAGGCAGAGATTTGAGTAAAAAAAGATTATTTGCTCTTGGTTATGTTGGATGTGTTTCATTTTAGGTGTGTCTGTTGTGCTGCAGTCCCTTGCTGCAAGAAAGCTGGGCTGGCAGCAGATAATTAATGAGAGGATGAAAGTGTGAAGAAAAGAGAAGAGTAGGATCATCAGGTATCTTCCAGAATGGATTGCAATAGAAAGTGGCAGAATATGCTGGCAAGAAAATCCAAAGACGAAGAGCTTTCATTTAATCAATTAAGATCGATTAGTGGAATCAAAGGTACAGTATGGGTAGCAGCTAATGCAGAGGTTAAAGCATTTTATCATTAGTAATTATAAAATTGGCTCAATTTTCTATTTCAAATCCTCATGTTTGCAGTAAGCATTATGAATAATAAAATGTTATTATGTTTTATTTAATATTTATCACCCATCTTAGTAGCTTGAGTAAAATCACACCGTACTTAAAACCATGAGTTTTTCTCTTTAATTCTAAATAGCCAATTTCCATCACCTTTTTGTGACCTCTCTTTAAACCTGTTTCATAAGAGTATCCACCCATGATTTCTTTCAGTGAAATGAAAAATGATCAGGATTATAGACCTTTGCTTTTGCAAAACCAGTCCATTTTTTTTCAAATGCTGACCCTCACTTCACCACTTCACAGAAGCACGATTTTTCTACATATCCTTTTGTTTTCATTTTGGAGAAAAGCCTTAATGGATTCATGCTTACACAGCACCACCATCGTTTTTCTGTAAGAGCTGGTTTGCTCAGGGAGCCAGGCCGAGCTATCCTGACAAATGAATTCTTTTATGGGTGTGAGCTGTATTTCCCTTAGGGGTGTGTGTAGTCAAGTTGTACCAGCACATCCTTGCTAATGCAAGCCAGTCCCAGGCTCGGGGCAAGAAGGGACAGGGACAGGGACCCTTCTGCTGCTGAGGACACCCAGAGAGGCAGGGGATGCTGGGCAGGGGCTGTGTGGGAGCTCTGGCTCACAGGACACTTCACAACGAGCATCTTCCTTTAAAGCTCTTCCCCTCCTTCTGGCTCTATCAAATAAGAGAAGTTTTTGGCTCACAGAGAAAGATGTTTTCCAATGACTCTTGGCTTTGAAACCTGGGCTCCACCCTGCTCCAAGGGTGCTGATTTAAATGCAATTATAGAACTGTATTGAATGCAGCTGAAAAAATAGGGGTGGTTTCTCAGCTAGAGCACAGCGCTTTTTTTTTCACCTGCACAGACAGGATATTTCATGCAGACCCCTTCCCCTTGCTAGCTCCAAGAGGTGAATGTTTCTGTCCGGAGTGCTGCTTGTTCCCAGCCCCTGAGGGGTCAGAAAGCTGTATTTTTTCCATGTGTTGACTAGGGTGGGCTGTTCCATGCCTGGGTCTTGGGAGAATCCCTCAGAGATCCCCCTGGTGTGCCACGTGCTGAGGTGGAGCCAGGGCCTCTGATAAAAAGTTTTGGACCAAGAAAGGAAATAATCATCATATATACAACCTTTGCTCTAGAAAAAGGGAAGGGTTCTGCACACTCTTGTGTTTTCTAAGCCCTTCATGTGCAATATTTTTTTACATAGTTGTTGTTTCCTTGGATCCTGATCCTCTGAGGGTAGAGATCTGCCTCCCATCTTTGACGCCTGAGTAAGGCAGGAGGAGCTTTACCCTGATCCAGCAAATACAGCAAAACCAACAGTGGAAAAAAAGCTGTCAGCCTCAAATCACTGTGGGACCCGAGCTGCAGTGCTCTTTTGTTTTGTGTGGTGTTCAGACTTGAGCCTCCTCAGAGGAAAGTTTGTTTCAGTTCAGGACCCAAAGCGGAGAAATATATATTCTATCTTCCAGAAAGCAGGATAGTTCCTGACACATTACAAACCATTAGTGTACAATTTTGAGGTGAGCTATTCTCTGCTTTTCTATTAAAAATCCATAAAACAGAGCTTCTCCCACCCACTCAAGCTGATAAAGCACAAAACCACAAAAACTTGTAAATAAAACATGAGGCAGAGGAATTCTCAATGTCTTTGGGGGAAGGAAGAGACAATAGCAAAATATGTAGCAGCCTAAAGCAAAACCCCACATGAACAGCAATTTGTACTTGATGCAGAGCAAAAAAATAATCACCCCACCCTCCCCAAGGTAGTTCATGAGTTCTGTGAAACCCCCTTGCACAACTGACGTAACAATTTAGATGGGCTTTTTTTCCTGAAGAGCTGGAGAAGTTCCTGCTCATCTCCAAAAAGTCAATTTAAGCTATATATGCCTCACATGACAGCAAATATCTCTAATTTGAAATCCTTCTTCAGGATCGGAGAACCCCAGCATTTGTGGAGTCCTGTGCTGAGCTGCAGCTTGGCCAACTCAAACTCTACATCCCATCCTGCTGCAGAAATATTGTGTTGATGGAGCAAAGGAAGGAGGGGGAAAAAAGTGTGAGAAAGATGCTGGGGCAGTACAGGCACATCTGCAAGCAAAAACAGCAGAGCAAAATCTGCCTGTTCAGCTGCAGGTGTTGATTGGTACCTTTGACAACACAAATGAACTGTTCATTGAGTCTGAATTCTGCCAGAACCAAAACTGTTTGTGAAATCATGGTATTTAATAATTTTGTTGTTTCTGTTGTTGTAAAAGAAACAAGAAAAGGAAAAAAAAAAAGGACAAGGAAATTACAGCAGCATGGGTCTGGTCTATGTCTGCATTAGTAAAACAAGAAACTGCAATTTCCCCTTGGGGGAATTTAAAATCATATTTTTCCTACTGTCATAGAAACTGTCAAAAATAAGAAATAATTCATGCCAAAACCAAATGTTTTGATAAATGCAAAGAAACTATTTCCTCAAAAAATTTCTTCTGCCAGGAATTTTGAAATGTTGATCTGTTCTAATGTGGAAGAGAAATTCATCTCATGAACATATTCTCCATGAAACAAGATGTCCAGTTGTGACCTAGGGCTGCAATAAAATGCTCTTACTGATAAACTTCCAGTGGTCTAAGCACCATCAAGGATTGGGTGGATGTGGCCTTAAATGCTTTGATTACTACAAACTTTGTTATATTTAAATAGTTCAGTCTTTCTGCACCTTTTACCTGTGCAGAAATTATCGAGACTTTGCAGATCATAGAGCTGTAGATGAAAATCATGAGAGGATCTAAAGGCTTCAGGCAGAACTGAGTTACCAAAGAAACAAAATTCTACAAAAAAGTAGGGTGAGTTCTCTGCTCTGGGAAGGAGGGCTGGACATGGGATTTTGGGTGGGATTCTTTTCTGTGGAGTGACCAGGACTCAGCACAGATAGAAAAGTACTCAATCATTTTCTGGGCATCTTAACTGCAAAAGTTGTGGAGAGGGAAAGTGCAAGGCATTGAGAAAAGCCCATCTGTCTAAAACATACACTGAATAAAATCCTAATCTGCCTTGTTGATTGGTATGAACATGTTTTCTTATTTTTCTTTCATCTGTATTGAAAAAATGATGTAAGCATAGATGCATCTTAGCCTTCAACAAGAATGTACAGTAATCAGGATTATGTTGTTCTCATACAAGAATGGAAATTAAACTAAGTATTGCTCTTCTTTGTCCTGTTTCTGCAAGACAAAGCAGATCCTGCTGTAAGATCTCCTGTGTAGTGCTTGCCATGTGCAAATGCTGTTGGCAGGTGTGTGAATGTGTCTGCATCACTTCCACAGGTGGAGGCAATTCATGGTGTTTATTCTCTGATTTAGAGCTCTGTATGATCTCCAGGCCCACAAATGGGCTCTGAGCCTTCATCCCCCCAAAGTCAATGGGAGTGTAGACACCTGGAAATTCGCTTTATTTCTGAAAGTAGTGTTTTAGAGCATCTCAGTTCTCCTTGGGAGAGGGAAGCTGCCTCAGCTGGGAGTTGGCTCCAGCTGAGACATCCACAGGTACATCCCTGTGGCTGAGGATTGCTGGCACATGCCCCAGAGGAGCCCAGCAGTGACTCAGTTCCTTTCCTTCTCTGAAGTTTCTTCATGAAAAGCTGTGCATGTTAAATTTATGATTGCTTCACCTTAAGTTGTCCCTTCCAGTTGTGATTTTCCACAGCAAATGTCTGGACCTAGGAAGCCAGAGATAATGTTTAACCACATAGTTCCAGATTTGATGACGGTGTGATCTATTCTGGGAACAAGGACCATCGTTTCAGTACATATTTATGAGTGTGGCGAGGTGCCCAACAGGAAGCATGATGTGAATCTCCAAATTGAGGGCAGCCCTGCAAGGTGGTTTGGATGAACTCCTGTGTCCCATGGAGTGGAGCAGGGGGCAGCAGCCAGGAGGCATGAATGGGTACATGTTGAAAAAAAGGTGTTTTTCCACTCCTGCTGCTGAGCCTGTGCTGGCTGGAGGTGAGATCTCAGCAGCCCTGGTATCCAGACATGTCCCAGCTGGGTGTTTGAGTGTGAGCAGCAGCACAGGGAGGCCATCCGTGCTGGCAGGGCTGCCTGTGCCACCCACCCTCTGTCAGCACAGGGACTGCCAGGTGCAGGTTGAGGGTGCCCTCTGCACCCTGACTCTCTCACATGCTGTACCCAAACACCATGGGTTTGTTGGGGTGTTTTTCTCAGGAATGCTGTGTGGAAATAAGGCTGTTGTGGTTCCAAACCCTGTGGCTCTCCCAGGTGTCCCACACGCCACAGGCTCAGCTGAGCTTGAGGCCGCTGCAGGCCCAGGCCCTGCTGTGGTCACACACTGATGGAATGGATACTCCAGCCTGCATCCAGCTGTTTGGGAGCTCTGTTAGTCGATTCCTCCTGTCCTGTCATACCCTTCAAACTGCCAGGAGTGGTGATCACTGCACAGGTAGGGACAGGCAAGGGCTGAGCTGCTTCATTCCCCAGCAATGCCAGGGGCAGCCCTGATCCCAAAGAACAGGTTGGTGCCTGCAGCGAGAGCACTGATCTGCTCAACAGCCAGAACCAGGCTCAGGGTCTTGTTCAGAGGAGTTTTTTGAGGAGGAGTTCAGAGTCCAGAACTTTTTCAGTTCAGTTTTTGAGGAGGAGTTCAGAGGAGTGTTTGCTAAACACGGCGCTTAGAAAATCTGTGGCAAATTTAGGAAGGGCATCATGGAGATGTCTGCCAGGGTTTGTGAAATGTCACAGAGTTTCAGGGGCAGTTTCATGACTCCTTTCAATGTTTTTATTGCATTTTATAGTAAAAGCAGGGCTACAGCATTAGTTTATGATAGAAATACTTGCATCAGTAGATATTAAGCAAAGAAAGGACTGTTTTTACTGGTGCAGATATGTCTTGGATCTCAAACAGGAAACAATATGCAATCTCAGAGCTATAACCAAGCAAGCACTATAGGTGCAATGCTGCACTTAGTTATATCAAGTATCAATACAGTCTTTGAAAGGCAATCCCAAGCAAATGCAACCTGGGAATTCCCATGTGCCTGAATTAAGAGGAAACAATGTTAAGTATGGTGAAGATGTGGGAAACACCCTAAGGCCCAACTGAGAAGGAGAAACCGCACACTATGGTTATTGTCTGTGCTGGGAGGTTCTGCTCTTTTTTTACCCCGCTATCCAGATTAAAATGTTTGCTTATGACCTGCAGCACTGTGAACCTGATTCTGCTCTTGCTGATGTCTGTGGCAAGGGTACATTAGTTGATCTTCCAAGCACTCACTTCTCTGTGAAAGGCAGGAAGAAGCAGAGTGGCCTCACAGGCTCCAATGACCATTTCCAGCACAAAATCTGATGCAATTAGGCTCTATTTGAGTCTATTATAGTGGAATTTTCCTGCCAATATTATGCTGTGAATGTACCATATATGAGCAGTGGGGATGCCTGGCTTGTCCTGCTGGCTTGGAGAGGACAAAGGGTGTTCAGGATGTGTCTGTGCTGTGGGATGCAGCTTCCCACATGGCTAGAGCAAGCAGAACTGGCTTTAAGGTAATCAAATGAGTTGCTGTACCCACAGGAATGGCTCAAAGTAGTTTTCAAAGACTTTTGGCAAACAGCATGTCCAGCATGGACTTCCTTAGCTATGGCTTGGGAGTGATAGTCCTGCCCTGTGTGACAGCAAGGTGAAATCCAGTTGGAGCACACTGTGCTGCTGGAACCTTCCTCTGCACCAAAGGCACCCGGGGACAGGCTGGAAGGGACAGTGGTCCATGTCAGCCATGAACATGCTTTCCCCACAGCTCTCAGATGTTTTTCTGATCCTGCCCAGACCTTTGTTCATGCTCCAAAATCCTGCCAGAGCCACTGGAGGAAAACAAGTCTCAGGGAAAGGCCTCCAACAGTGACACAAATTATGTGAGGATTCAAACAAGTCCCAACCTGACATTTTTCAAAGTGAAATGCAGGACCTGCCGCTTGCTGATTGCTTTTGGCCTGTAACAGCAGCTGAAGTACAAACAACATCATTTGCTGTGGATGATGACAAGGAGAGGAAAGAGGAATGGGGAAGAAGTGAGAAAAAAAGAAGAATCAAGTTATAGAGGAAAAGCACCTTCTTTGCAGACAGTTTTGATCAAACTATTAATTTTGTGTGTATGCTTAGAAATTATTGTGATATATTCACTGCCCATGCCAAAGCTAGAAAGCTTGTTATATCAAATCCTGAGGAAGGAGGAATTTTCTTCCCTTCCTCAGCAGGGCTTGAGCACTAGAGCAGGGAAACCTGAGGGCTTCATGCAGTCCATGCCAATGGAGAAGGTTGAAAAGAATTTCCCCAGGATGCTCTAGGCTGGGATGCCCAGGGCTGCCGTCTGAGAGGGGCTTGGGCAAATGGGGCCCATTTTGTGCAGCCCATCATGGACATTTCCCCTCTTCCCCCAGCAAACCAGGCAGCAGGCTCTTCCTCATGAGATTGAAACTGTCTGTGGTTGCAGGGGGAGTTCTCTCAGAAAGGTGAGCTGAGGTGAGACACCTCCAAGCATTACCCAAACCTTGCAGAACTAACTTCTGCAGGAAACCCATAAAAACAGGGAGGGAGGAATAAAAACTATATTGCATTCCAGTGGAGCCAAAGACCATGGTCTCTTTAAATGTTATTGAGTCAATAATTAAGTGAATTTGGAGTGTGAACTGTGTATCCACTTTAAATGGATTAATGATATGAGAATTCATACAAAATTGCTATGTTGATTTTGTGTTAATAGCTTTTTGAATATAAGCTGAACTATTAACCAAGGATAAGTGGAACTAATGTGGCAGCATTACAATAGAAATATAATTGAAGGGATGGTCTGCCATTTGTAAAGGGCCTTGTTTCTCTGGAGTGGGTTGGGAGAACAAAGGGTCCTTTGGACAGATTAGAAGGACGTCAGTGGGGTGGGAGGGCTTTACATAGAGGGATGCTCAAAAGATCCCTGAATGCTTAAATGAAAGCTCAGGGACGAGTGTAATTCAGATATCAATATGACACTGGAGACAGCCAGCAGAGCAGGGTATCTACTTTGTTCACCAGTTTGTGCCTGAAATCTCTCAGGATATTCCCAGGACTGCTGTGCTTTATATCAGCAGCCAAGGAGAAAATATTCCCAAGATCTTGAGGAAAAAATTTGTGCTTCAAGCTGCATTTTACATGACTCAACCTTTCCCTTGGCTTCATCCCATCCTGAGTGTAGCATGGCAGGGACAGGGCAAGTACAGGAAAAATTGTGTTGGTTGGTAGAGGGAGGCATGGCAAGTGGGAACAGCATGAAAAATGAGCAGACGGAAATGTAAGCTGGCTGGCAGTGTGTTTTTTTCCAAACAGCAAATTCTGGTGTATTGTGGAATCCCCATTACTTGAATCATTTAAATATAAACTGAATAAAAGCTCTCAAGAAAATACTACAGAGTGTTGACTTGGGTGACCTATTCAGTCTTTCCAGCTCTTAGCTTTTGGCAGCTGTGGTTAAAATACAGGATTGAAACAGCTGGTGGATGACCTTCTTTGTTCCTCTTTGATTCCTTTCTCCCCCCTCTCAGAGGCAGCATCCAAGGTGCTGAGTAGACAGCCTGGGTGCAGCCCACAAAGGCAGGAGCAATTTGGGGTACCCAGGGATCCTGAAGCCTTGAATCTCCCCTCACTTATGGCTCTTTCATGCTCCAGTGTGGTTCCTTTTGATCTGTGCAGGGTTAAGATCAAGCTCGAGGTATTTGATGCTGATAATTTTATATAATGCTATGGTAATATCATGGCAGTCCTTGGCAGTAAGTTGGTTCTGGGGGTGCAGAAGTGTGGGTTGAAAGTAACCGTGGTAAAATTGCTAACTGTGTGAGAAATGTGGACAGTTTTCTGCTGTATTAGGGGTGGAACTGGCTCAGTGGGATGTCTCACAAGGGCCAGGCTGTGCAGGGTGGAGGTTGGAGCAGGGGCTGAGGGAGGAGGGAGCAAAATTCTTACAGCAGCCAGTGGGTCTGCTCAGGTGCACCAAGTAACTTCACACCATGCCTGTCCAAAACTGAGGGATCAAATGTGCATGGATTTCAGAGCTACTGCTAAAAAGCCACCCACAAGAGGAGATCTGCTCTTTGTAAAAACGAGTGTGTTCACCTCTGCCTCTCCAAGGACTGGCTTTAAAACCACAGACTTTATATTTTGAGGTGAAGCTGCAAGTTCTCTGTTGTTCTTGTGTTATTGCCAGTGATTGAAAAAGTACTGATGGGACCTGGTTGAATGCCCAGATGTCTGTGAAAGCCATTGATTCTTTAATGAGGGTTAGATCAGGCTCCAGAGGTCTGCACATTAAAGCAGCAAAGTTTTATCAAAAAAACCAAATCGGTGCTCTGAATTTATGAGCATTATATGCACAGAATTAGGTTGGTGATTAGAGGTGTCATTTGTAATATAATGCTGCTGATAGTTAAAGAAAATGTAAATAAATTCTTAATCATGTTGTGCATCCTTGTAAAGCCTGTCTGCCAGAGCTACAAACAAACACACAATAGCAGCATATAGGTGTTTGGAAAATAAACTGCCTGATTAGCTAATCTCATCTAACTGAGGCTTAACGATAAACTGAATTGTAAGTATTTTGTCATTTGTTACTATAAATATGATTGTGTTTCAAGGTCAGAATTTTGATTCCTTTAACTTCATAAAAATGCATGCTTCAAATAAATTAAAGTTATTTTGTGTGATAGATTGAAAATATAAGGCATCTTACAGTTTTGGGTGAAATTCTGCCATAATTGGTTGGGTCTGGCTATTGATACAGGAAATCCTGATTCTTTGTTATTTTTTTTCCCCAGAGAGAATCAAATCTCCACATTTCCAAAATACTCAGTACACTTAGAAATCGACATCTTTGTGTGCAAATTTACATTTGCAAACATACAAATGCATATTTGCATATTTAAATGTTCAATTTGTCAAAACCCTTTCCCCCTTGATATTAACATATACATTATCATGCTCAGTGATTCAGGTCTCTTCCCTCCTCTCTCTGGGACCAAGCTCAGTGCAGCTGAGCATAATTCTCCATTTGTGGTAGGATGAATGCTTCCTTAGTGCTGCATTTTGATACATCTACTCATCTTCCTTGAATATCCCTTTATTTCACCAGCAGTCCAGTCGAGTAATGGACATACCAGTCAGCTATTTTGCACTTACAGAGTAATGCAGTTCTTAACAGATGGGAAGATGTGTGAGCAGCTATTCATAAAGGGGAGGAGGAATGACTGCAGGTCAGCCCAGGAGCGTGGCAGGGTGGGATTGCCAGAGGCTGGGAATAGTTTTGATTTTTCTCACAGTACCAGGGCTATGTATCCTTTCACTGCCAGACATATGGGAAGCCCCTAATGAGGCTTACATTATTGCTACTTAATATGCAAGTTGTTTCAAAGCAAGTGAAACTTGCAGTGGTAATGAACACTTAAGAAAAACACATTTTTCTTCACTGGCCCATTACTATCCAGAGATAGTTAATATCTGCTAAATGATTTTTCCCTCGAAGATAATGCCCACAGAAGCTGTTACTGCCTCCTCCCATGCAAAAATTATGTCAGATGCTCTAAAAGTAGGAGGTTGACTTTACAACCACAATCTCTGAAAGCAAAATATAAAGTCTGGCAACTTTTCCACTTGCCTCTGGTGCCTACAAGGAATGCCTGGGTTATGTTTTTGAGGTTTTCTCCCAAGTCATCAGAGCAAAACAGTTGTGTTGTGTTTTGTTTGTTTTGATGGTTAAAATTATCAGTTAATTAAAAGCTTCCAGTAGGTAACACTTTTATAAAGGTGCCAAGCATCACAGGAGGAGTGTTGTGGGGACCATTGAGTGACCACTCCACAGCTCAGCACGGGAGCACACACCCACAGAGTATCTGCCACGATGTTTTTGGGCAGAGGCACTTCCTCCAGGAGCAATGATAGCCATTGTCTGATTGCTGTCAAAGCAGCTCTTCTTAGAGGCAAAGACAACTTGTGCACAACCTCCTGCCTGCCCCTGAAACACAGCAGCTCTGATGGTCATGTGCCTCCGCAGCGTCACAACAGTTGTCCCCAACAAAGCGCCCCTTTATGGCAGCTTGGCTGCTCTGTTAGCAGCAGAGAGGTTTTGGCACTGTCAGCAGCATCACTTGGCTGCAGCAGACTTCAGCAAACCCTTTCTGAATGCTCGAGGAATGAATTGGAACCCTCTGTTCTCTTGCAAGCCTGGATGTGTTGGAGAGCAGCGACGCTGTGGTGGCACCCACTGCGTGCACAGCCCCTGGCACCTGGACAGGCAAAGGAGAAGCCCAGATTTGGAGCAGGGTGACTGCAAGAATTGCATCATGTTTGTGTATTATTTGCCCCTCTGGGTTCAAGGCTGGTTAATTCAGGCTGCTCTTTGCCCCAAGAGCAGCATTTCCTAGGCTCAGAGCTGGCTCTGGTTGCAGTCCTATGGAAACCAGAGGAGAAGTAGATGAGCCATGTGCTTGGGGACCTGCTTTGCAGAAGATGTCTTTGCTTCTTGCCAGCCCATCTCAGCTAAAAAAAAAGCTGGTCTTCCTCTGGGAGGCTCCATGGAGGGGCATTTCCTTAAGGGAAGAAAAGTTCTCTTTCTCTTCTCTGCCTTTCCAGTTAGGACCTATCTCCTTCCCTTCTCCCCACCATCCCCATGGCTGTTTCTCATCCAGTGTCAACAAGTCCTTTCTACCTGAAAAAATTACTCAGGTTGCTGTTCTGCCTCCAGATATAGAGTTTGTATTCCCAATTTATTTAACAATCTAGACAGTTAAATTAGAATAATATTAAAGGGCAGTTTAGCAAGGATGAAATGCAAACAGTGCTGCCAACTTCAATTGAAAAATATATTGAGTCAGGTTTTCATGAATTACACAGTAATCTTAAAAATCACAGTTAAAATGGCTAAATTGGTCCCTTTTTCATTTTGTGTTCTGATTTCTGGGTCTTTAGGGTATAACCATAAAGTCTAGAAAATTACTGTTAATAAAAATTAAGAGAGGAGCTCGCGGAGTTTCTCATGTCATTGCACGCTTCTGGCAGCCAAGGCTGGAGAACACTCAGAAATCATAAGACTCAAGATAAAAATCATGTGAGTTGGCAATACTGCTCCAAGACTCCTCAGAGACTCTGTACCTTCTTCAGGGAGAATAACTGTTCTTTTAAAACTGCGCCGTTGCAAAATTAATCAGGGGAGAGGATCAGCTGGAATAAATGGGAGGGAGTTTTGCAATGACTGGGGCTTATGGCCGGAGGAGGCTGACTCACAGCTCGCTGCAGCTCTGGTGCATGTCCTGTCATGCTGCTCATTCAGGGCCCCAGACACGTCTGGGATGAGATGAAGGCATGTTGTATGTCTTGACTTCCTATGGAGAATCAGCAGAATTGGTGTTCCCTGGGTCAGGGAGATTAAACAGCTTCTTATCAGGAGAGCGGCACGGCGGCAGGGAGTTGAAATCTCTACATGACCACGGTGCAGGAAAGCCTTGTTTTCTTCCCTCAGTAAAGGGAAAGGCCAATTTTCATCTTCCTCCAGCCTAGACAATATTTCTGAAGTTAGTTATACTCCTGTTTGTGACCACAGAGTAATACTTAGTCTGTCAGACCCTATTGATTTCCAAGTGTCAAAATTTTATTGCAATATTATTAAGTACATTATAGCTGTTTGAACAGTACTTTCAAGACTCTGTTCTCTGGTTGATCTGTGAATGATTTACAAACTGCTGCTGGTTTCTGAGCTTACCATTAGTTTCTGGACCATGTAGTTATTTGGAAATGTGTATAATTCAAGCAAATCATTGACAGCACAAAAAGTATTTCTGTTCAAAGGGAGATGTTCTAAAGCACAGAGGTGCCACATGAATGACAAACAAGCACTGAAAGACTGGAAAAGCTCATCTTCCATGTCCTAAATGTACAACCTTTTAGGGGACTTGGCTATTTACTATTTGTGGAGTATAATCAACCACCTTGGTTTTGAATTTGTGATGTGATGGTTATAGCAGGAAAATGACGAAGGGAAGAGCAGATGGTGAGTCTGATCACCACCAGCCAGACAAAGCCTGCAGCTTGCTCCTTGGAGTCCCAGATTGATGTTCATAATTACAACATGCTTTGGTCAGGATTGTGGAAGGAATTTTGCCTCATCGTCATCAAAACCAAGGGGCTGTGAGCTTCCCATGGGTGGAGGAGGAGATATTTCCAGGTGTTCTCACTGCTTCCTCACATGTCTGTAGTAAAGCAGTTGAATTAGATGTAGCTGCTTGACAAACTATGGTCTCAAAGTTGGTAGATGGGGAAAATCTAGTGCCCAAGTTTACTCCAAGCTGAGTCCCCCTGAGTCCTTCATTTCACTTGGAGGGAGGCTGGTGTGCAGTTCTCAGCTCTGACTGAGACTGCCATGTGCTTGCTTGAAATATACCGCAAAAACATGTGTGGAGCAGGATTTGATTTTTTTACATCGTGACTATGGTGCTAGAAAGATAAAGGGAATAGCTGTAAACACCCTAGCATGGGTTAGAGATGGGTGGAAGACATGTTGGTACTTGTTAGAGACCAGGAAATAGAGTCCTAATTCTCCTTTCATTGGTATTGTACAATTTAGGGATAACTCCATGGCAGTCAGTACAACTCTGAAAGGAAAACAGAGTGAAAAATGTCTTCCCACCTAAAAGGTGTTTCTTGGCAGATGCATTCTGGCTGTGGCCTGTAGGTTGCAGCAGTGCATGCTTTTCATTAGAACACGCCACTTCATCTTTTGTTTTCCCAAAGTGGAATTCCCCAATGAGATAAACCAACTTGTATTTTGTTGTATCACTTAAGAAAAATAAATAACCAGCCTTGATCTTGCTGGTGCAACAAAAGGATGTTGTTCCTCCAGCTTTTTGCTGCGTGGGTGTGAGATATGCTGAGCTCTTTGGACCAAATGAATCAGCATCATGAGGCCCAGCAGCACAGGAGGGCCTTCCCAGCAAGATGGGAAAACAGTGGGAAAGACAAGGACACACCATGAGAAATGCTGGGAAAAACTAGCCCTGGAGGTCACACCCCATTAGCTCAGTTAAATTTCTATATCTTCTGTTATTTTTGGATCCAAGGTTTGCACAAATCCATGTGGCTGTCTGTTGTGCAGTAATGGAGGTGTGCAAATAATGTCCCACCACACACAGGATTGCAGAGAGAAACTGCTCTACTTTAGCATGATCCTGTCATGTGCTACACAAATTAAAAACTTTAGCAGATGGCACTGATGTAACTCTGCTTCAAAGATAGGAATAAACATCAACTTCATATGTCAAGTTCATTCACTTTGTTGATTACTCACAAAATATTAATTTTTTTTTTCACTTTGTGACTGTAGTTCTAGAAAGATAAAGAGAATAGTTGTAAGAATAACAGCTAGTAGGTACGAGAAATAGTCCAAACCAAAATTCTGTCCATGTTTAAATGACAAAATGTTCTGTTTTACACCAAGAAATGCTGAGAGGAATCCAGCACTTTGTAAAGCCAGTCATAAACATATAAGAATATATGAATGCCAATGGAAATTATTGACTGAACAATCTCTTTTTTGGTGGGAAATGTTTTATCAATATTTATGCTGCTCTGCTTGAAATACTAAAGGCAGAATGGAAAAAACAGTCAAAACTCTGAAATTTAGAGCATGTTCTCAACTGGCTGAAAACCAGAAGTCATCATGTGATTTAAAAAAAAAAATAGGCAGAAGACGGTCTCTGTTACTTCAGATTCATTTGGCTTAAGGCCAGAAAGGACCTTTAGATCATTTACTCTGGCATTTTGTTTAATGAAGGCAGTTACCCCTATATTTAGCCTGAAAACTTATATTTGGTTCACTTTTTTTTGCAGAAATGCAAATAGAGTCTAGTTTTGACTTGTATAGACTGAGAACTGCAGAACCCACCATTTCCTCTGTATTTTCTATGAGCAATGTATAACTTTCCCAATTAAAATGTGCTGTGATTGCACCCTTAAAATTGTCTTCACATTTCAGACCTTGCTTCTTGTCATGCTTTGCTGCTTTAGATGAAAGGGTCCTCCAGTTTTTTCTCCTTTTGTGTGTATAAACACACTGCAATCACCTTTCCATTGTTTTGCTGCTTAACCAGATTGATTGAATTCCATATAAAGTATATGACATTTTACTAAATTACTTTAGACTCATTCCTTATTCAAGTTTTCAGCAGCCTTAAAAAATGCAAGTGCTAAAACAGGACAGTTTTGCTGGTGCTGTGTGCAGAGGTAAGAATCCACCCCCAATTCTCTTCTTTTAGAATATCCAAAGGTCAAATTTGCTTATTTGCCTTTTTTTTCTCTTTTCTAGAATGAGGGCTTACATTCAGTTGCTTAACTCTCTCCCAACCCTCTGCTTTGTGGAGTCCTCCTTGCTGCCTGTGTGACAACCTACATTCCTCACTGATAGCTGTCAAAGTTTGGATTTGGTTGAATTAAACATACCTTGTTTTCAGAGCCCAAAACTGATAAATAATGCATGTTGATCCCCATGATTAACCCCTTATATTCTGATCCTGCATGTCAGATTGCTGGGGCTTTGCAACCACTGGCTCTGGTTGCCTTGCAAGCCTCTCATGCTACAAACAACCTTTCTTCTACAGATGTTTCATAATGGTTTTATAACCAGCAGGTTGAGTTCTGCTGAGCCCTGTGACTCACTAAACTCCATGTGTTGCATCTCTGTGGTTGTCTTTATCAAGCAAATTTGTAATCTCATCAGAGAGTGACATCAGATTTATATGATGGGGCCTGTTTACCATAAGCCATGATTACTGGAGTTAATTATATTTCTATACTAGATTATTTTAATTAATTATCTTTATTAATCAGTGCTTTTATCAGCTTTGCCTTGGCTGGCATTGATGCTGGCCAGCTGGCTCACACTTGAGCTCCACTTGACTCTTGGCACCACATGAGCTGTCGTCCACTTTTCAGGAATTTCCTCCATGTTAGCATATTTAT
>VYZP01035211.1:0-72233 GCA_013400635.1 Hypocryptadius cinnamomeus | reverse complement strand
AAAATTCTTGTTGTTTAGTTTCTAATTAGGCAGTTGCCTTTGTGTGCTGATGTCACCAGTTGGACTGTGTGTTAATGGTGCTGTGTTAATGATTTCTCTCCAGCCAAAATCCTGACATCTGACCACATATTTTGAGAGGCAATAACAGAATCATTCAAGGCTCACTCAGCCTTTGTGCCTTCCCCCAAGATTACCATCTTACTTAGTGCTGTACAGTAGAATTTCTTTCAAATTAAATTCTTGCAAGAACCAACAGGTTACCAAAATATAAACAGAACCCAAGAGTTTGAAAGGGAACCTGCTGCTCAAAATGTGCTGGGAATTAATGAGCAGAGGTAGAGCAAGTACATTCATATTCTTCTGCTTGACTGGAAGTGACTGAAGTGGAGGAAACAAAATAGCTGCGAGATGCAAAATACTTCCAAGAAGATCTTCACTGGGAATAAAAGGTTATTGATGAAAAACTAACAGCAGTGGTGTCTCCCTAACAATTGCTGTAGGACACAATGTTCTCTCTCCTCTGCTGTGTGCAGGTAAATGAATAATCTGTGGCTGATATGAGAATGTCTGGGAAGGGAGAATTGGGATCACTGTGAGATGAGGGAGAAGTAACTTCTGGGGAATGCCTCCATCCCTAGAGAAAGTTGCTTTCTTTTTGGTCTCTGCTGTTAATTTAGTGGAGAGGAGAGGCAGCACTGCAGCCTGGAAAATTAGAATAAATCAGGTTTAATTGTGGAGGGTGCAAACTTTGAAAAAAAAATACAGCTGTATTGAGAATGCCAATAACCACAGAGGCTGAATGTTTTCAAAGGCAGGGTGCCAGTTGAGGTGTGTAGCCTATTGTCTTTTGAGTTCAACTGAGATTTGAAAACATCTTGTTTTGAAGAAGGTGAGAGGGAGATAGAGCACAGGGAAGGTTTCCATACACAGATTAAGTCAATTTTTCAATGCATAAGAGATTAAGTCCTTGCAAACAAGCTCAGAGATGACTTATTCTTGATGCAGTGTATGGAATGAGGCCTGGATGAAGCACAGTGAACAATAACAGGCTTGCCAAGAAGGCAAAGGTACATAGAGCTCATGTTCAAATGTGCTTTTTAAAGTAGATTTAGATTTTAAAGATGAAATTGCAATCAGATGAACATGTTACCTTAGTTAAGGTAGTTTTTACATATGCTGCCTCACAGTAGCAATGTGCAGTTACCCTGATTGACTCAGCTCTGAGTTCATTGTGGTCCTCCAGCAGAAAGCCCAGGAGAGTGAAAAAAGACTACTCCATACCTATAGCCACCTACATTGATTAACTACAATATTTTTTTAAATAACAGAAATAATCCTGGAGGATTATGAAATGCCTATTTTACTAATGAGGAAAATACTACCTTATCAAAAAATCACAGGTATTTTGAAGTTAGTCGTTCGTCTTCATTACATGCCTTACATCATGATCTGCATCTTCAAACACAATTACAAAGCAGTAGTGTCACAATAAAGCCCAACAGCAACTGGATTTGGCTTAGCCATCAGTGTTTCTTCTTTCAAAATTGGAAGCCCTCTCTTCAGAGATGGTCAAATCTCAGAAGTTTTACATGTGCTTCCATTGCAGTCCTGTGGTGCAAGCTTCTCTGTAACAGTTCTTGCTTTCTTGACAGATGTTTTTAGAGACAGAGAAGTAGAAATGAGTGGTGATGGGAACTGGATGGGAGTATTGGTATTAACTGAACTGGGAATATTAGTCCAGCTCCCAAATGATAGAAAGAGCTCAAATGTTTTTCCAGATCAGTTCCTCAGTGTTAGGAAGTGTTAGTGACCTTAGTCATATCCTAAAGGTGAAGATTTGAGTCATTTGAGTCATTGGTATTGGCCATATGATTGACTGTAAATGTACCTTAGGCCCAGCCTGGGGTGAGGGTGTGCTTGTCTGTTAGCTGGGAAGATAGATTTATCCTCCCTTGCTCACCTGATTCCACAAATGATTGCAAAGAGGTCATTAGTCTAAAACAGGCACTGGATCTTTTTTGCTCTTTGCTGCCCTTGGATCAGGGTCAGAGCCAAATCTCTGGACTCCTGTGAGTAGTGCAGTGGTTTCTGAGCCAGCTGCCTGCTTGAGCTGCAAGAAGTGCAGAGGGAGAGTGTCTTGTCTCTTGAGTCTTAATGCTGTCCTGAGTATGTGTTCTTTGCTCATCACTCAGTGGACCACAAGAAATTTTATTCCATGAGCACGGGTTTGTGTCAGTCTTTTGAAAATGCTGTTGCTGCTTACATGAGCCTCAGAAATGTGGGATAGCAGGGAGTTCTTAAACTGGGTGAGTATAAGGTTAGGAAAACAATTCTTTGGAAATTGGTTCTAAACTCTCCTCTTAAAAACTTGTGGGCACAGATCTTTAGTTTCCTATCAAGGTGTGGGTCTCACTAAAACTCAGTAGTAAGTCACATTAGTCCTCAGAGTACATTTCCAGAATTTGAATTACCTGAATATTTCCTTTTATTACAGATGGTTCTTGATCTCTGTTTGTACTTATGTGGATTGCAGTCATAATGTAATACAAATCGATTTCTGTCCCTGAAAGCTAATGACAGACTCAGTTTCTTTGAAATGCTCAAATTGGTTGTACTCTGTATCTCATGCAAAGCCAAAGGATAAAGCTAGCACCTAGGTAGGAAGGTCAAAGGAAAATATCTCTTGGCTTCCTGGTGATTTAAAACCTTCTGAAATGGTTAAGATACTTGAATTAGGGTACTAAATAATAAAAAAATAGTATGTGATCCTACGCAGCAAATTTTCTGTTCTCCAAGGCTGGGACTATTGTGTGCAAGATGTTCCCTGGTGGAGGCTGGGTGGATGGATGCACAGTCTGGGTGTTTCTTCTCGTCCCCACTGTGTTCAGCTCCTGGGGGTCAAGGGCTTAGCTGGAAATTGCTGGCTGACATACAACTGTTAGTGAAAAACATTTATCTGAGCAGAGCTATAGAAAGTAGAAGTCAGATTCTCTTTAGCACCTGTATACTTTTTTTTTAAATGACATTGATTTTTTTCAGTATTACATTGTTGGACAAGTTTGTGTGTGCTCTTGTTTAATCTTGGCAATGGAAATGTTTTGGAAGATGACACAGATGACTGCAAGACATGGCCTTTGTGTCTTAATGTGCAAATGAAGTCCAAATCCATTAAGGAGTCAACCTATTAATTGTGTTTTCATCATGCATGTAAACCAGTAGCACACATGGTGTATTGTAGCAGGACACAGGCTGAATCCATTTTGATTCCATGGTGGCAGGGAACCCACTGACAGATGTTCTTCCTCACGATTCATGCAGTCATTTTGCAAGGTGAAAGTAGTTTCAAAAGGGACAATGAACTTCTGCTTTCCCTGACCTCCTCATCATCATCAGTGTGTTATTAATGTGACATTTTTATATGTGTGTTTAGCAGCCCTGCAGGGCATGTGGTGCCAGTTTTCACAAGATGGATACTCCAAGCTGGTAAGTGCAATAACCAGAAGTGTCAGTGCCACTCCAGTGTAACTACATCCTCTCATTTTTATTGTTTCAGGTTTATCCCAATTTATAGGGGACCAAGTCACACGTACAAGATACAGAGGCTGACAGAATCCACCTGTTACTCGTTCAGAATACAGGCAGTCAATGATGCTGGGGAGGGACCCTTCTCAGAAATCTGTACCTTCTGCACAACTAAGTCACTCCCACCTGCAATCAAAGGTATGTAGTATGGTTTTCATATGTAAGTAACTTGTAAATATTTATTTATTTATATGTAATTGCTAAGTATGAGGGGAGGTTGTAGGGGTTAGTATAAGTATGTAGTAACACTTGTGAAGAACCAGTTTGTGCTGACTGTAGGTTTCTCTTGAATTGTGAAGTTACTTAATGGTGGGAAGCTAAATTACCACCCAAAAAAATCACACAAGCAACATAAAGGTTGCTTTTTATTACTCTTGTAATAAAAAACTGTTCAAATGCTGCTGCTATCAGTAATGCTTACCAGGGGATTACCACAGCATTTATACAAAGGATCTAACAGCTGTAGAGTGTATGTGTACCTTCCAACTTAAGCTTTAGTAAAGTTTAATTTTTTTTTGTTGTGTATTTGATGTCCAATGTAGACCTTCAGGGTTTATTTTTCCTTTAATGTATAAAATTAATTATGATCTTTCACATATAGAGCATTAGACTTAGCACCCAGCATGTGTTCCACTAGGAGAACTAAATGGCCTAATTAAATGAAGTTTTATAATGAAATGTCTTTTACTGTGTGTAAATTTTGTCCTAAGTAATTATGCTTCTGAAGAGGAGGAGGAAGGAAGGAAGGAAGGAGGAAAAGTAAAACCCACAGTGAAAGACGTTTCATTATAAAACTTCATGTAATTAGGCCTTTTGTTCTGGGCGTAATTAGTCCTACTTTGGCCTGTTACAAGGGCAGTGGGTTTGCTCTATGGGTTGTCAGATCAGCTGAGCTGGAATCAAATTCACTTTTTTGTCCTGGGTGCTGAAGTCTTCCCTGTCAAGCCCTGTGATTTTCTGAGAGAAACGACAACTATCAGTTTGTCAGAGAGGTTTTGTTTGCTTCTCTGTATTTAAAATCCGGCTTTGGTGATTTTCACACCTTTTGTAAGCAAATATTTAGAGAGGGGAGAACACTGCTGGGGGTGCCTTTCCCTGCTAGGTCAGCTGCTCTGAGCCGCCACCCCCAGGGAGAACAACACTCTCCAGCAAAAAATACCTGTGAGATTGAGGGTAAGGATACTTAGCCAGGGGTGATTTATCCTGATCCACACCTTTACACTGGTGTCAGATGTGCTGCCCAGCCAAAGGAAGGGAGCATGTGTGGCATGACCCAGGGTGCTGCTGTAGTCACACTTGCATTTTTTTGGCTAAAAATCCATTTTATTCAGTTCACCTCACCTAGGTGTTTGTTTTGATCTCCCAGTCTGCCTGTTGAGTCCATGTTAAGTGTGACTCATCCCCTGGGCTGAGTTTCAAGCTGAGAATCAATGGTGCTGATACCAGGTCGTGTGTGGGCTGGGACCTCGGGTACCTGGCAGAGCACTGGCTGTGACAGAGAAAAGGGGATGACAAAACTGTGCTGGTGAGCACTGCTGAGGGGAGGTGATGCCATGGGGAGTACCGGTCTGATGCCAAATGATAGTGTTGATTCCCTTCTGTGCTCGGAGAAATACAAAGGAATTTATGTGATAAACTTAATTTGGCTTTTTATCTAGCAGAAGAAAGTGTGTGTTCTACTATAAAGTCTCCTAATTACTCTCTTAGTGATGCCAGCCCTAGAATAGCTTTGTTGTGTTTTGTAAGTGTCAGACAAAAATCTACATGTATTGAAGTGAGGGGTGGAAGGAGAAGGAAAAATAATTGATATTGTTGTCAGCTAAGATAAAGGCGTCTATTATCAGTCTCTCAACACTAGCAGATGTGCAGAGAGAAGTAAATGGATATTGACTACATTTGGGCCTTCATGATTCAAGTGTTCCTCTTGGGAAGTAACAGATCAGTCTAAAATTTGTGTAATGTATGCAGCAGCATTTGTTTCTTTGGTAGACCCTCCTGTTGTCTGTTTCTGTGCGGTTGGGGATCTGGATTGCCTTTAACAAGCTCATGTCCTTGCACGTGCACATGTTAACCACCTGATACAAGTGTTCAGCACTCTTATTTCTTCCAGTTTTATTTTTTTTTTTGGTATTGTGCTTGCTGGCTCTGCCTTATCAAGAGGTTGGTGAACCCTGAATGCTGTTGAAGTTTTTCTTCACGCCTTCCAGTGGCAGATGCTTTGTTGTACTTAAAAATGTGCTGCCCCTGTCTGTGCTCTGCTAGATTGACCTGTGAGCTTGCTGTGGGTCAAGGCAGAGCATCCCTTGGCTTTCAGCTGGTGAGAGAGCCTCTGCCAAGGACAGCAGCCTTGTAACAGCTGACAAATTGAATTTCTCAGGAGTTCTAGTGAGAGCACTAGTCTTAAGTCTGGCTAGAAATAGCAGCTCTGATCAAGTGGGTGTCAGGCTCAGAATTATATTCAAGTCCAAGTCTTGAAAATTATGCTTGTCCTTTTGCTTCCCAGGCTGGACTTCATCTCTAATACAGAAGATTATTTAGCTTCTCACATTCCTTCTCCTGTTTTTCCTGAATGAAATGTTTGATATTATTCCTCTCTTTCAATGGCATGTAGCATGGGAGGGATGCACAGGCATCTCCACTGGCACAGGTGTTTTCTCAGAACTTCACAGAATTGCTGCTTTTATGAATGCCTGCATAATTGGTGCATTGGCTTCTGCTTTGAAAAGATCAGTGCACAGCACTGCAATTAAATTTTGAAAGTTTTCTCTAAATCCACTCCTCCTTTGTAGCAGCTCGAAAAGCTGACAGGTAAGAGGTGCTCTAGCCTTTTTAAAATGTTCTGGTATTTTTACAGTGCTCATAAAATACGATTTCGGTGCAGTCTTTATGTTCAACATTAACACATTTCCTTTTATTGTAGCCCCTCGAGTGACACAGCTGGGAGGAAACTCCTGTGAAGTTACCTGGGAAATGGTCCCACCCATGAAGGGAGATCCTGTTGGTTATGTTCTGCAGGTACTGGTTGGAAGAGAATCTGAATACAAGCAGGTAGGGAAATGGTCTGGATTTAATATTGTTAAATTGATGGCATAATGGAAATGGTTTTGAAAATCCACCGTGCTGCTTCTTTGTACTGTATTGAATTACACCCTATGGTGATGTGTCAGGTGCACTTTGGTAAAGGCTGAGTCAAAATTAAGAGCTGTAATGGGCTGTTTTCTCCCCTAAGGGAGTATATAGAACATCATTATTTTATT
Source organism: Hypocryptadius cinnamomeus (assembly GCA_013400635.1). Classification (NCBI taxonomy): domain Eukaryota; kingdom Metazoa; phylum Chordata; class Aves; order Passeriformes; family Zosteropidae; genus Hypocryptadius; species Hypocryptadius cinnamomeus. The sequence continues at coordinate 65,394 of VYZP01035211.1, read as the reverse complement.
GGTGTGATCTGTGTTCTTTCTGTGGTTAATCACTATTTTTAACTGTACTAACCTTTAAAAAGTTACAATTCTGTCCACCCATGCTTGCTTCTGAGCTGGCTGCTCTTAACCATTATCTGGAGGTGAGATGAAGTCAGAAGATGAATCTTTCTAAGCCAGTTCCAAGACTGTCCAGCAAGGTTTTCAGTCAAGTACACGTTAAGTGGTTTGTTCATCTGTCTCATTCCTGTCTGAGGTTTTGATGCACATGTAACTGCTGTGTATCCTTTCTGTCACTGTGGAAATAAAGGCAGTGAAGTACAGCTGATCCTTCTTTCCTTTGTCTGTCTGGATTAGACATCACAAGTGGATACTTCCCCAGAGCCCCTGAAACAGAACAGCTCATTCACAGATCTTTTATTTCATATGTCACACCTCTGGCTGTGTGATTTGCTAGTGCACTTCATCTGTGTGCTCTCTTTTTCCTGTGCTTCCTTTCATTGTCATGTGGATTCCAAATAAATCCAAATAAGGGAAATGAGATAAGCTATGCTAATTAGACTCTTATGCTGTGCTAATTAAACTCTTAAAAATACGTATAAGTTGATGCTTTCTTTGCAACTGTTTCTTTGTTCCTCTTCAGGCTGTTTTTGAGTGCTGCTGTGAACTAATGAATTATCAAAAACAACACAAAAAAATGCAGGACAGTTCATGGGGGCAATAAAGATTCAGAAACCTAACGATTGTTTTTGTCACGTAACATTTCTGGTGCTGGTGTAGGTAATGAAACCCTTGGGTACTGTGTTGGCCTCTTAATGTCAGTGGCAAGTGGGTAAGTGGAGCCATTGTGTTGTTGGATGATGTACAGAGTAGCTGTGGTGTGTCACCTCCAGGTACAGCTTCAGTGAACGTAGCCTCAGTGTTTAAAATGTTCTGAGTCCTTGGGGAGAACTGGGCAAAGCTTCTTGTTCCTGGCACATAAGTGATGGCTTCATCTGCACAGTCCAGAGCTTGTGGTGTGAAAAAAACAGCAGTGACAGAAGTAAAAAATACTTTCAGGGTCTTCATATGTTGAAGGTCTTCATTTCTCATGAGGCACGAGCCTGAGGAGGGGTTTTTGTGTGAGTTGTCATGAGTGACTCCCTGGAGGAGGTTCCTGGATGGGATGCTCCAGGTGACACTGGGACTTTGCTGGCTGATAACCAGCCATGGGAAAGAGGGAGACTTCCACTGTTCACCTTCACAGAAATCACCTTTGCCCATCAAGATGTTTTTCCTCCATCAGGACTGTGGGTGGTGTCTCAGCACTGGAGCACATCCCTGTCCATGAGCTGCAGTGGCTGCTTGCTCTGGGCTCCTGTAATGTGCACGGAAGATAAAATACAGAAACACCTTTCAGTGATTTTCTGGCTAATAGATTTCACCTCTGCTTTGACGTGCCTGTGATCACCTGTTCCTATTTAATTGCAAAGTACTGGCACCAATATGTTCATTAATGTTAGTGATATGTTAATTACCTTTGAAGTGCAAGTCCTAAATTTATTTTTAAATATGTTTTGTTCCCTGAAAGTGACAAATATATTTTGCATATGTATCTAAAGGGGCATATTATACTAGAAACATTTTGCAAATTGTTTTGAAGGGTGGCAAAAATGAAATACGCTCTAGATTTTCAGGCTATTGATGGAATGCAACATCAGCCACTGATTTGCTTTTGGGTAAAGCTGTCCTTTCTCTTTTGACTGTCTCACCTGAGCTATCTCCCTGCCCTGAACCCCAGTGTTTGTAGACCTCCACAGCCCAAAAGCTGCTGATTTTCCACCATTTGATCTAGCAGAGGTGGTATGAAAGTACTCAAAAGCTCTTTTTTCCAGACTGGGACTATAGCCATCCCTGCCCTCCTCTGGGAGAATATTTTGTGAATATTTCTCTGCTGAGAATTGCCTGAAGAACTAGATTAGCTGGAGCTAAACAGATAACATTTTAGCTCCCTGGAGAGTGTATTTTGAAAAATGCTAACTACTCCTTTCCCTGTTTCTCACACAGTGTGTTCCTTTTTGTGTATTTGTGTGCTTTGTCTTTACAGATAATTTTTAAAAAGCAATGGCATGGGACAATTCTTTTTAGGAAATCAAATCTTCCTTGTTTATGAATCAGGATGTAAGCCACAGGAGATTCCAGGAATCAGTGGCCTGGATTTGTTTTTCTATTTCTTGCTCTTCTATCCAGCATAGCTCACTCAGACAGAATTTATCTCCAAAGTGTATTAAATTGTCGCTGTGTTTGCATAGCTTTAATTTGGATTTAGGGGAGTGGGCTGGGCTGTGCAGCACCTGCAGGAGCTGCAGTTTGGGATAACAGCTGGAATGCCCAGCAGCCTAAGGTTTGGTTTCCCAGTTGAGCAGCTCTGGGAATGGAATCATCCAGAAACCAAATTATTTTAAGAGCTGATCATGGGAAGTGAGAACTGAACTTTTAAAAGCTTTTTAATCCTTAAATTGTTTGCCAGTGAAGCAAAATGTTCTACCTTTGAAATTTCCAAGAATTTGGAGTATTACATCAGCTTCTGCCACATCTCTTCTCAGAAAAAAACTGTCTCCAAATGCTTTCCAAAAGAAGAAATAGTATGGGTAGGATACACTGGGTGTGTGAAAATCCCCTAGCAGTTCTCAGGTGTGCACTGAGAGGTGCGTGCCTGGGACAGCCTCACCAAGCTCTGATTTTAATTATTGGTTTTTTATTTGGATTAGATTGTGTAGACACACACAGAATTATCTGAAACACTTTAGTGAACTGATAATTTCTGCAAAGCTTAGTCAGCCAAAAATTTGGTTTCCTTCTCTATTTTCAGTAAGTCAAAGGCAGTTGTGCTGGTTGTGTGCCAGAATATGACGGAATTACACAGGACCTGTTCCATTTAGCTTTACAACCCAAACCATTCTCTGATTCTATCTTTTTATCAGTATACAAAATAGGCTTTTGTTAACTGTTAGAGACATTGACCATTGCATCAGGGTGCAACAACCAGGTGAGGTTACCTTGCACTTTCCAGTGTGTTTCTTATAGGGCAATTATGGCTCTCATTGTTGTTGTTTGGAAAGGAGGGAGATGGGGTTGGAATTATTTAATGAGATCAGTGAAAGTGAGAAATCCTTGCATGCAGGAATTCTCTGTCTCTCTAGCTTGATCAGTAGGATCAAATACCATAAGAGTCTTCAGCAGTTTATTACTTGTGATGATATTTCCATTGAGAGAGCCAGGCAAAAAGCTCATTGCATTTTTATTGTATTCTGAAGTGTCCAAACCAAAAAGCTGTTTTTAGGAACTGAAAGTGATAAATTGTATGGGCACTTCACTTTGGCTTGTTGGCCACCAAAACATAATGTGCTACATATAAAATAATATTGCTGCTTCATAGAGTTATATTTGATTTCACATTTGTTTGGCAGATTGAAAGACCTTATTCATAGTTGCCAAGGGTTTTTTTCTGTTGTATATGTGAAGTCCACTCACAGAGTGTAGCAGTGTTCACAACCAGATGTGTTTGTGCTGGAGCATCCTTCCACAGCTCTGAGGTGCTGCTGCAGCCTGGCAGAGGGTACAGAGGCTGCTCTCAGGAGTGGGTGACAATTTAGTAATTGTTTACCTGTTACTGATAGGGAGGTCCACTGAGGTAAATACTCGTCAAACCACTGAAAGCAGGACAATTTCCATAACTGTCTTAGTGCTACTGCAGGAGATGTTTTGTCTTTATCATTGGTGAATATTAGTTCACCTAATCTATCTGCTTTCAACAATTTTTCAAACTTCCCTTACAGAGACACTCTTCTCTCACTTGGCTGTCTGGCTTTTTTCTGAGAAGTGCTGTTGAATAGCTGGCTTGAGTGAACTTGGCCATCAGTACTTGTTAGGCTGTAATGAAGATATAGGACTTTGATTTAGCCAAGCCTGGCCTCCAGTTACACTGGTATTCACCACCCTGACAGAACAAAACAAGTAAAAATCCCAGGGTTTTTGGTTTTGGTGGGTTTTTTTTTGTTGTTGTTGTTGTTCTTTGGTGTTTTTTTTTTTTACTGGACATTATTTTCAGTGCAAAGACAGGTTTTATATGTGGAATTGCTAGTATCTCTTAAATGTAATTTATGAAGTTTAGATTGTAAATTTTTTTAATTAAATGTCATAATTTGGATTTTATTGGGGTTTTTTTATTTTGGTTCAGAAGTGATCATATTGGTTGCAAAGGTTTGTGTATGGCAAAGGCATGTAGAACTTTTCTGGCTATATGTTTTGAAATTAAATTATTAATTACAGCAGCACCAGAAAGCAAATCTTGCTGGCAGTTATTTTGTGAGGGCTTGGAGTTGCCCTGACTCAGAATCTAAAGAAATGGAGTTAGGTGGAAGAATTCTGACTCAGTCCTGTGGGACAGCAGAGTTGCTCACACCAGGTGGGTATCAGAAATAGAATTGCTATTGGAGAGCAGAGTGGCAGAGGTGTTCTTGGGATGGGGGCTGCTGTGCAAACAAATATTTCAACCCTCACATCACTTCTGTGGGCTGCTACAGCACTTCCAGTTTTGTTTTCCCTGCGATTACTGTAACCCAGTGACTCACTCCTCATTGGCATTGGGAAGACAAACAAACACAAGAGGAAAGGCAGCCGTGCATGGCTGTGGCCAGTCACAGGGGTTTATGGGATGGATTTCTTGTATTCCTGTCACTTGACCTGGAGGGAACTTCCTGCAAATGCTGAGCAATACTTGAGCAAGGCAACGTTTATTTAAATGTTGTGTCTTGATCTGTGCCTCAGGTTCAAGAAACGTGAGCCAGTTAGAGGACTTAGTCTGGAAACCCAGACTTGCCATCGTTCAAACTGCGTTTGGAAAAGCTGTGAAAGCTGAAAAGGAGAAGACAAATGAAAGAAGCACCTTAATCTTTTTGTCACAGACCTTCTCAAAAAATCAGCAACCAACTGTTTAACCGAGGGATGAGTCTCAGGGGCAAGCAGGGCAGGAGAGCTGGGAAGCTGAGCTCTTTAAGTGGTCTTTAGCTGAGCAGGTTTCTTCTCTTCCTCCTCATTTCTTACTCCAGAGTAACACACAGGAAATCCTCTGTGGGCTTGGGACTAATTTCCCACTTGCTCCCCTTTTTTAAGATGAGTTCTTACCTCTGGGAGGACAGAGATGCTCTCAGCCTTCTGCTCCCACAGCCAAGAGAAGGGAAATGGTAAATGAGCAGAGAAATAAGTATCTGAAGTTCAGGATGTTTTTTTCCCAGCAGACACGACTTTTTTCATTTCATAAAATACCAGTCTCAACAACCATCCATTACATAAATTACTTGTTTTCAGAGTTTGTGAATATTTCCGGTGGGTTTTTTTCCATTTAAGTCACAAAATTCTCAGATACTCAGTTTTTTCTCTCCTTTCTGATACTGTGACTTGTGTTCTGAGTCATGTGGTACCTACATTTGATTAACATAAATAGGTGATGGGTTTGGATTAGTAAACAACCAACTATAATGCAATCATGAGGAAATTTTTCAAACCTTAATAATATATTATTTCCACAGTTCTGAAAGTGCAATTTCTGGCAAGATTGCTGTTTCTTGAGAGAAATGTGAGGGGAAAATACATTAAAATTACATTTGTAAGCGATTTTACAACTACACATTGAATGACTTCCAAAAACCTCGTTTGCAGGTTTTCTTTCTTTTGGGGCCAGACAGGGTGATTATGTCCTAGACATGTTTTAGGCATACAGTCACACTTTCAGAGTACAGAGATACGTTTGTAGCATTTATCACGCCCACAGAAGATTAGTGTGTGCTGTCATTGCTGCACTGAGTGATGTGTTTGTTGTCTGTCCCTGTGTGCACTGTGTTGAGACTTGTTGAGAAGTCCTCCACCTGCCTCTGTTTTTCAAAAATCTGTGTTGACCCAGTGAGTTCCTTCCTTTGAGAAGTGTTTCCTTAGAGACTTGATGCCTGGAGAGGCTACCTAGAACAGAGGGTGGACAGAGTTAGAGAATTAAGTAGGTATTTATTAAAGGCCTTCAGCAGATGCACCTTGGGCAGTGCAAAAGCCCCATGGAGGCTACACCCAAGATGGACAATGGTCTCGAGTTTCTCAGACAGGTGTAAGTTTGGGCTATTTGCATATCAGAGGTTAATTGTCCAGTTACACCTTCAGGTAATGAAGTCACATTCCCACACTTTATTCCCCACATTCATTTCTGTTTGTACTTTTTGGGGCCTGAGGCTGCAGTGACGACCTTGCTTCTCAGGCCTGGAAGGATCGTTTTGTTTGACCAAACTGTGGAGAGGCCTTACTAACACTCTGTATGAAGTTCAGAGTTACTCAGTAATGCAGGAATATATTCACTAGTATGGGATCTGAAAAACATAAAAGTTAAAAATGTAAGGCCCCAGACCGAACCTCCACGGTGAAACCCTCGCGAGCCCTCGCGCCGTTCGCCGCCGCGAAAGCGGGCCGAGGTTGTGTCTGACCGCGCTGCCTGCTTTGTTTTTAAGGTGTACAAAGGAGAAGAAACCACATTCCACATCTCAGGCCTTCAGGTGAACACAGACTATCGGTTCCGCGTGTGCGCCTGCCGCCGCTGCCTGGATCCCTGGCAGGAGCTCAGCGGCCCCTTCAGCCCCTCGGTGGCCTTCGCGCTGCAGCGCAGTGCCCTGGTGCTGGCGGGCGAGCCGGGCGGCGCCGACGAGGCCAAGGCCAAGGCCATGGTGCCCACGGACGAACAGTTTGCCGCCCTCATCGTGCTCGGCTTCGCCAGCCTCTCCATCATCTTCGCCTGTATATTACAGTACTTCTTTATGAAGTAGACGATTCAACCGGAGTTTAAAGTACAGATTTAACTAATGCTACGCATTATAATCCACACATTTATTCAGATATTCCTCCTTTTTCTTTTTTTTCCCTCCTTTTTTTTTTTTTTTTTTTTTTTGGTGTTTTTTTGTTTTGAAATCCTTCGTTCTACCGTGCGTTTTATATACTGCTCTTGTTTTTACAGTTAAAAGATGAATCAGTGTTTTGATGCACCTTTTTGAAATTCAGAACTAGGAAGTGGTCAAACTGGAGAAACAAGCAAACCAGATACCAAAAGCAAGATTTTTTTTGTTTTCCTTCACGGTTTCAAAATTGTCAACAATTTGCCTTTTCAATGTTGGTTTGGCTTTTTTCACTGAAGTTCATGCAGTCTCTTATTTTATCTTACTATTTAGGAAATTTTAATAATGAGTCACTTTTTTTGTCTCTTCTTTTTCCTTCTAAACATTAGTCACAAGTATGTATAGTGGTAAGACTAGAATACAGTGTTAGTCAAGTACCAGTTTTTCCTTGAACAGTATTAGCAATGTTGCCTACGAATTATTCACTACATTTGCCCCAATTTTTCAAGATAAAACCTAAGTTGTTATTTTAACTGTTTAGTACATTTAAATTGGAACAACATCCTGCAGTTGAAAAACCTTTTTAGTTGCCTGTTATTTTTACAGTTACAAACACTATAAACTGCCTGTATAAGAAATCAAATAACCAAACTACATATAAATTATGAAGCATTATAGATCTTTTTTTTTACCATTTTGATTCCTAGCAGTAATTTTAAGTAAGAGGGCATTGTGCAATAGTTAGTTATTCCCATGTTCAGCTATTTAAAAGCTGCTTTAACTTGTCTGTTTGTCACTGTATATAACTATTCCTAATCTAATACTAGATATTATTCTATTACGTTCAGCCTGATTTATATGATTCGAGCTGGTGACAGCTTACTGCCTCTACTGAATTAGGTGAGATTTACACTCAATGGAAGCAAACTTTACTGTCAGTTGATCTTTTTTTTTATTAATATTATTGTTATTTTTTGGAGGGGTATCTATTTTATGGAACTTTTTGGAGGTATCAGAAATCACATCTGTTTGTTTTAAATGCCTTAGAAGGGTGTCTATGCTGTTCTTACCACGGGGCTGATTGAAATAACTTGGTACCTGGCAAAACTGAGATGAGAGTCCTGCAGAGGAATGGTCCCTGCTCTGGTGGCAGTGTCCCCCTCCTGCCTGCCCCTTCCCAGACACATTTTAATCCATCGAGACACTAGATTTTTAACTCTTGAGTCATGGGGTTATTTATATTAAGACAACATTGTGCAAGTACCTCAGGGACATAAATGAGCTGGAGGTGCAAATAGATTCCAAAAGGGTGCAACAGACACAGTGTATTTCCCTGCCTCTTGTTTTTGTATATTTTTGCTACTTGATTTTGCTTTTGTCCTATCTTTTTTGTGCTCTGTCTCCATCGTCTAAGATTCAGTGTCCTGTACTAGCATAATATTCCCTTAACCAAAGTAATGGGGAAAAAAACAACATTATTTTTGTTTTTAGGTTTATTTATACTATATACTGCATACAGTACTTTAAATACCAATTACAGTGCAATCTTTTTATTTATTGTAAAAAAATAAAAAATAAAAAGTGTACTTATGTACTAATCTAATCCCCCTCTCCACCCTCCCCATAGCATGTTACATTTTGTCTGTTTTATACTGTTGTACTTTAGGTCAACTTTTTACCTGGCAGCATTCCTAGTATTATTAATCTTCTTGCATTTTCTTGTGTTTTTGAAGATGGGAGCATCTAGTACATTAAATGCCAAAAAAAACCCATTATCAGTGATTCAAACGTTTACATGTATCCAAAAACAAAATCATCTCTGGAAAGAAAGTGCTAAGATCAATGAATTATTCTGTGTGCCTCTCTAGATGTAGCAAATATTAGAAATGTTCTGTATTTTGTTATTGACTATAATTAGTTTGATTTAGCCTTGCAAACTAATGGCATTGAGCTAAATATATATATTTTTTTGTTTTTTGCCAAAGTCATGGCTTGTCAAATTTATTTACATCTTATTTAAATTTATTTGTGATATGAAACTCTGTGACCTTGCATCTGTATTTTGTGAGCAAAAAGTATACAGCTGTTTTCATTGGAGGGGAGAAGAGTGTATTTTTTAAAACGATGAAAAGACCGCTAGTTTGGAAAAACACAGAAATTTGAATAGATTGCCTTTTTTTATTTTTGGTATATTGTTTGAGCAGTGCTGCTATGAAATCCGAGCTTGACACCTTTTTTTTAAGAAAAAAAAAAAACAAAAACTGCTTTAATAAAGAAAGGATAAAACCCAATGTGCTCTAGATAAGCAATTTTGGAAGTTTGAAATACGAGTGCTACTACAAGCAGTGAGCAGACGTGGAGGGGAGAGCAGCCAGTCACACTTCTGAGTGCATCTCTGTCACTGCTGATCTGTCGGGTCCCTTGTAACCCCACCAGCCAGAGCCCCCATTCCCTGAGCTTTTGGCAGATCCTGCTGGAGCAGCTGGGACAGGCCCAGTGAATTTGGCATTTTCAGCCTGTATCTCCTGCCACAGTGATCTGATTGTCACCCCTGAGTCAGTGACAAAGGTCACCGATGTGACACCCTTCTGTTCTGAGGGACGTTGTCCCTGACCCACCACTGCTGATGCCTTGGCCCTTCCCAAACCTCCTCGTGCCCCTGGTCCAGCAGTGGCAGGTGTTGGATCCAACCCCAGGGCGCTCTGCTCTCACAGAAATCACCACCACCAACAAAGGTAGAATGAAACACTAAGTATTTAATACCCTTAAGGAAGGAGAGAGATGTTTTTATATTGTTCTGCTTTTTTCTTTATGAACTTGAAGTGTTTTCTAATCCTGTTTGTTGGCTCCAGTAGCTCAGTATTCAGTGTCACGATTGAGAAGTGCCCTAATTGAATGTGTATGAACCTTATCCTTGCACAGTTCTTTAAATTTGAAAAAGAAAAAGAAAAAGTTTTTACCTCACTATGGGAACATACATTCCAAGCTTTTCAACTTTAAAAAAAAAATAATCAGAAGTTTTCTTGTATTGTAAATTTTAGACTATTTCATATGCATTATATTAAAACTGCCATATCAATTTTAATGTATAGATTTTGCAAATACTACACTATGTATGTAAGACTTAACTGTATCTGTAGTGTATATGTAATATATTTATGCCCAATAAATGTTTTAATTCTTTCTGTTTTAATTCTTTATTTTAATTGAACACAGCCCTTTGGGTCATCGTGGCCCCTTCTGGCAGGTCAGTGCTGTTGTGCATCCTCGACCAAGGGTGGGAGCCCTGGATTTACCTCAGGATGTTTCTGGTCTGTAGTTGGAATGATTTTTGTGGTTTTTGAAGAGTAAGTTTATAATCTGAAAGTCACATGTTCTAATGACTTCTTTTAAATAGCTTACATGAAAAATTAAGGATTTATATTTATAGAAATATACCTAGGTTTGTTCTCTCTTAGTAATTAAACACTTGAAATACTAGAGCTTTTAACTTACTAATTATGTGCAATGAATTCAATTCCTCATCATGATGAAATAATCTTGTATGTATACATGTTTCTTGTCAAACACATTTGTGTTAATTTTTTAATGCTTTTCTTCAAGTCACTGCATAAATACAACAATTGATTTGTCTGCTTTTTTAATTACTTCAGTTTACAACATGAGTGGGGTTTTCCTAGGGGAATACTTTTTTCACTTGATTGCTCAGCTTTTTTATTTAAGCAGTGCTTGCCAAGACAATCTCTGTAACAAAATCTTTTAAATATGTCTGTAAAATAGTAATCAGCACTTTGACATCTGAGGGGATCTTTTATTTTCAGTGGTCCCTGGTTGACTGCCAGGGGTGTCTGCAGAGATGCTGGAGGGCAGTGAGAGCCCATGGGAGAGAAGCAGGAGTTAAACATTTGCTGTTGGAGTTCTGAATGTTGCCTTGTGCTGTTACCACCCACAGGTTTTTGCAGAGGTGCTGGGTGCCTTTCCCACACCCAGGCTGTGCAGAGCTGGGTAAGTAGCACTAAATTTACCACGGATTTTGTTTTGTGAGGAGGCACAGAGCAGGTTACACCCGGGCTTGGCTGATGCTGTATTTACCAGCAGCTCTTTGCCTCTTGCTGGCAAGAGAAGTACCAACTTTGAAAAGTTCTGGAAGAGAGCAGAGGCTGGTATTTTGGGTGTTTTAGTGGTGGGGTGGTGCAGCAGTGGGCTGTGGCACGTGTCAGGTGTGAGCAGTGCCAGGTGTGCCCCAGCAGTCCCCGGGCTGGCACTGCCGTTTCTATGGCAGCGGCGATTCTCTCCTCTCGGTAATCACAGAGCTGCTCAAAAACCAGCACCTGGAATTTGTTTTGCTCCTCACTTCAGTCGCTCCTGCCAGCTCAGAGCACGTTTGGTGTGGTGCAGGAGAGCTGGGCCCCGTTGGAAGGGGGGTTTCTCTGAGGAACCAGGGGGTCAAAGCCACGTGTGGCATGAGCTGAGCCACGCGCTCCCCAGAGGAGCTGGGAACAAACAGGATCTGGAGTGACACCAGTCTGTGTTGTTCACCTCCTGTGGAGCTTTTCCACATGCTCACCTGTGTCTTTGAATTTTAGGAGATGCTCAAATCCAGCATGCTGTAAAAAAAAAGCTGAAGGGGGTGGGTCACAGCGCCAGTGCTGTGCCAGAGGACTGAGGCTCTCCTGCCCTCCTGAAGCATAGCTGAGGTATTTAAAATCCCCCTAAAAATTAAATACTTGGGCTGAAAGCAGATGATCATTAAAGCCCCTTCCAACCCAAACCATTCTGTGATCCCATTCTATGAATTTATGGCCTGTGGACATGGAGTGATTCTTTTCCAGCATTAATGACATCTACATCAACAGGATCATTCTCTTAGACCTGTCTTGAAACCAAAGGTGTCAAAGACAAGAAGAAGAAATTTGTGTGGTAATATTAAGTATAAATTACATTTCCTCTGCACATCCTTTTCTAGAATTATTGCAGAGTTCATGATGTATTGTCATTTACTGAAGTGGTGTGGAATTATATTCTCTGTCCTTAACCTGGCCTGGGGTAAAGATGCAAATGTTATCTTTATTTTTCTCAGAGTGAGAACCACGAGTAAGTAGAGATGAATATGGACATTTTGTTTCACTGTTTTTATGGCTAAGCAGAAAAGCCAGCTGAGATCCCCTGATAGGGCTATTTTATTGGTACTACATTCTGAACAATTACATCTATTTTTGCTCTTGACAATTGCTCTTACAATGCCCAGTTTCTTGGCTCAGTGAAATAAAAAGAAGCTTCACACACAGTGGATTAGCCTGGGATCTGCTGTTATCTAAGTGAATGTGCTGTTATTAGTTTGAGTAGTTACATTTACTGCACTAATTGGTGGCATAGATGGTCTTGCATGCAATCAAAGCTATTTTTAGGTCTCCTGACATGGTTAATAAATAACTGCTTGGGTCAGTGTGCTCATTGGATGTCATTTCTTAGTAATTTTATTAGCTCATCTCTCTCACTTTCATATGAAAGCTATTACTCTCTACAAATAAAATGGAGCAAACAGTAGGGATGCAGAAGTCTTGTGAGGATTAACTTGTGAATAGAGTTGAGAAATTCACCCTAATCCAGTGCAAATATTGTCTTTTTTAATTTCTAGCTCAAATGCTCTTCCTTTCCATAAAAAGCTTGTGAGCTGGTGGTGGTGTCCTGGGCTCAGAGGCTGTGCACCACTGGTGATGTTGGCATTCCCTGGCTGCACTCGGGCAGCATGCACTTGGTCCCTGCCCAGCCATGGCTGCAGCTCATCAGGGTTTGCTGAGAAAATCAGGTCTTTGTCCTCAGCAGGGCCAAATATTGCCTGGGATGCTGCTGTGTGGAGTTCGTATTGTTGGATAGAGCTCTGGATTAGGGTTCTCTGTGGCTTGTTTTTGTGCTCTCTATGTCTCTGTCCTGTGTCTTGCTTAAAGTGTCAGGTGATTGACTTCAGCGTTCTGAAACCAAAAGCATCCCAGCTGTACAAACCTCTGGTTATTGTCTGGATGAGCCTTGTCTGGGCAGTGGTGGTGCAAGCCCCTGACCCTGGCTCACATCAGCCAGTCTCACAGGAAGGGGTGTTGGGTTCAGATCTGGGCACAGCCTGTGGCACTGGCACTGCTCTGCCTGCGTGGCTGAGTCCAGATTCCACTGCAGTGTGGGAAATCAGGCACGAGCCCACAGCAAAGACTGAAAGGAAGCAGGTAAATACAAACCTCTCATGGGGTTTGACAGCACAGCTGGTCTGAGGTGACTTCCCTGTGAGGGTGGTGCAGACCTGGCACAGGTTGCCCAGGGAAGTTGTGGGTTCTCCATCCCTGGAAGTGCTCATGGCCAGGTTGGGTTTGGTTTGAGCAACCTGGGATAGTGGAAGATGTCCCTTCCCATGTCAGGGTGTTAGGACTAGATGGTCTTTAAGGTCTCTTCCAACCCAAACCATCCCATGATTCCACATACCAGCATTAGACCAGAGATCCTCAGGCATCTGAGGGACGAGCCCCACACCAGCACTCCTCTCCTGGAGCCAGGGTACCAGCCAAGGCACACAGCAACCCTTGTGCTGGCTGCCCACTTCCCTCCCTCCTCACAAACTAACAACAGTTCAGTGGGTTCAAAACTCCACATTCAATCAAAACTAACTCAGGTGATTGCACCTTTCACAGCCCCATGCTGGTGCCACCAGCATGGCACAGCAAATTTTAGAAAAATCAATCTCATTGTCACTGCTTGATAAAAATACCAAGTGCTATTGACTGGGCAGGATGTGACCATGAATCTTAGCTTCATTTGGGGAGAACTTGTAGTATGCATTGTTGCTGTCTTCTCTCAGACTGCTGTGTTAAAGCTGTTTAAAGCCCTGCTCCTCAGAGCTCATGGTGCTGTGTCTCATTGCAGAGCAGGCTGGTGGTGTCAGATTCCCTGCCTGCCCACCTTAATTGCCATGATTTGCAGCCCCAGGTCATTAGTGAAAGGAGGCTGTGTAGGGAAGAACAATGTGGATAGAGGTTTGGAAATAGCCATGCCTTTTCTTTCTCACAGACAGTGCTGCAATCATGTGAAAATCAATCAGAACATGAGAAAAAAGCAAGGGATCTTTTGATCCAGTAGCATCAAAAATGGGGGCAAGTGCTGGGAGAACATCTCCTGAGCCCTCAGAGCAGCCTCTGAAGGGGAGAGTGGGGTACTTTACTTCTGAGAGCAATTTTGCCTTATGGACTCACACACGCCACAAAACCATTATTTTGCTCCCAGTGAAAGAATCAGAGCAGGTGTGGAAAGCCATAAAACACCTTTATTTGGAGAAACACAAAGTGGTTTATCTCCAAGTACAACAGGAAGAGCATCCTGTGGCTCTCAGGAGGGTGTATTTGCACACAGAAATGAGAGCTGAGATTGGCAGCTGGGCACTGGGTGGTTTGGATGCTGATTTAGGAGTCAACCCCTCCCCTCCTCCTGGGGGTTGCTCCCATCCCTTGGGCTGGTTTGCTGGGATACTGCAGAACACTTGAGGGGTTCTGCTCACACTGTGTTCCTTTCTCAGCCCGCTCCTGGCCAGCAGTGTGAGGGCTTGGCAGGGTGTCAGGGCTGGGATCCAGGTGACACTGCACATCAGGGTGCACCATGGGTTTGGAGGTGTTTGCTCTGCAGAGCCACCTCCTCTCTCTGAGCAGAACCTGGTCAGCTTTGCAGGTCCCAGAGAAACAAGCACTCAGCACCACCAGGTCAGCTCCAAGATGAAGCCCAGGTGCATTTTGTCCTGATCCAGGTAATTAGGTTAATGAGGGGCTCTGAGTTTTGGTCTTCTGGGAAAAGTCATGGCATGCACCCATCCACAACTGACATGGGGAAGGGCCACAACACACAAGCACTGGACTTGGAAGGGAATGGAGACCTTGGTGCTGGAAAAAGCACTGAGGAAGCCTGTTAAAGACCCAGGAAGTGTGTTAGTTACATGGGATAATGCTAATGTGCTACACTGTGTGCTGGAATCACAACTGGACTAAGGCTTGACAGTGGTGACTGCAGAAACCTGTTAGCCTGCATCAATACAAGATGGATTAAATTTTCCTTTTCTCCACTGTACTTGCATAATCACAATTTAGAGATAAGAGGCAAATTCTGATCTAACATTTGGTTTTCTGCTTTTTTTTCCTGAACAGCAGCAGGCAGGGTTGTGGTTTCATGATCTGCCAGAGCTGGCACAGCTGGACCCCATCATCCAACAACTGCTTTGGGCAAAAGTTTGGCCAGGGATGCGGGACATGAAGCCAAACCCCTGTGGGTTTCACCAGACCTCTTGTTTTAGAGGGAAAAGCCATTGGCAAGCATGTCTGTGTGAGGAAATGGTTTTGCTCCTGTGAAGTTTATGCAGGGCTGGGAAGGATTCCAGGTGGGGATGGGGGAGGAGATGCTGAAGGGCTTGTGTGTCACTGCCCTCAGTGAATGATGGAGCTGCCCAAAGGAGCAGAGATTTCCCATTAAGACCACGGGAGCTTCCAGCTCTCCAGGGGCTGCTGGCATCACACTGAGCTGCCTGTGCCTGACAGCAGGTGCTGTCAAACAGTGCAACCTGCCAGGGGACCTGGGACATCAGCTCCTGCAACTGCATCTGCTGGCTCATCCTGAGGGTTTTCTGGGAAGCTCCCGTGTGTATGCAGGCCCAGGGGCTGGTGCAAGGATTCCTGTGCAGACACAGCCCCCCTGCAGGTGTAGGTTCACCATGGACAGCAGGGATGCAGAGCCAGGGCTGTGGAAACAGAGTACACGGTGTCCCTGCAGTGTCAGCCAGAGGCTGCTTGTTTCCCAAATAAAGTTTGGGAATAAATGGGCTACTGTGCTGAGCACTCTGGCAGCACAGCTCAGGAACAGAAAACTGATGCCGGGAGCTGGCAGACCCAGCCCAAACCCAGGAGTGGCATCCAGAGGATCAAGCAGATCCACACCCCATCACTCTGGGACAGTAGGGTTTGAGCAAGGGGTTAAAATGCCAAGGGCTTTGATTTCATTTTTGTAAAATAGTGTTGGTGCTTTTTACTGGGAGTTGTGAGGGTAAAATGTAGTTAGGGTGCTTTCAGCTGGGTGTGAGGAGGGTGGTTCAGGATGTGGGGAAGTAACAGCAGGGCCATCCCTGGGAGATGAGTTAGATCTTTTTGTTCCAAATTTGAATTTACTTCTCAAGATGTAATTTACCTCTTCAAGGCCACAGGATTTTTGCAAAAGATACAAACTCTATGGAAGCCCATCCAGAAACATCCACTGGGCTCAGAGCAGCAGCACCATAAAACCAGCAGTTCCATGACAGAGAGGGGGTTCCCTTGGGTGTCTAAAACCTGCTGATTTTAATGGGCTTATGCAAATATCATTTGATACAAACTTACATAACTGCTGAATATCTATCAATTCAAATTTTGACAGAAAGTGCTGGTTTTCCACTATATTTTATTTTTGGCAAGAAATACAATGGGACATGATTTTCTGCTTGTGTGTCCCTCCATCAAAGGTACTTTTGTAAAATGAATGAAGCTTTCTGGTAAAGTCCTTTTGACCTATTTCATCACCAATTTAACTCATTGCCAAGGAAGAAAATGCAGCCAAATTGTCCTTGTTTATTTGTGGAGCTGTGATACAAAATGTAGAGGTAGAAAAGCTTTAAAAACTGGGACTGTTTAATGAATGAACTTTCAGTTATATTCTCTATGGGCTGCTCACATTCAAGTCAGTAAGAACACAGCAAAATTTTGACTCTTACCGGCTATATGGGGGTTTTTTTTCAGTCAGAACTGGCAAGGTTTGTTCCCTCAGGGAAGAGTTTCCAGAAATGGAAAGGTTCAAGCCTGAAAAAACTCTTTCCTGCAGAGCTGCCCTGTCTCCCACACCAATGAACAGCCCAGTGCCTGCAAGGCACTGTCTTCCCCCTGTGAAAAAGATCTCAAAAACCATGTCCAGGCCCAAAGCTGGATGGGAGGCACAGCTTTGCCCTTTCATGTAGGCAAGGCTTTGGGGAGAAGCTGCCAGGAACATGAGGTGCTGCAGAAATGCCCTGGGAAGCAGAGGAGAAAGGCTTTGTCTGTGCTGGGAAATGTTTGCCAGGACAGTCCAGCATCACTGTGCCAGCACAGGTCGTTTTGTCACTGCCCTCTGCACCTGCAGCATCCACTCTGCCCCTGTTCATCCTGCCAAGGCAGGAGGAGCCTTGCCCTTTGTTGGTACCTGGGACAGATTGATGATGCCTGCCTTGGACTGACTTCACTGCTCTTAGGTAAAAACGCCCTTCAAATCTTGCTCACATTTTTTTTTCCCCCCCATGAAGTTATTTCTTACAACTTGGGCAGGATCAGGTTGGATGGGGCCCTGAGCAATCTGATCTAGTGGGTGGCATCCTGCCCATGGCAGAGGGTTGGGACTAGAGAGTTTTTAAGGTCCCTTTTATGTTCTCTGATTCTCTGAATAACACTCAAGCAATGCTGAATTCATCCATCAGTGTGGATAGGGATGTGTGTATTTTTTTGGAGGCATCAGACAAAAGCTGATTTTATGATGCAAAAGTGAGGGTTATCCAGGTTTTGATGTGATTTTTTTCCCTGCTTTCCATATAAAAGCCGTTCATTATGTACCAGTTTGAAGCAGCAGTTCTTCAGCACGTGCTGGTGTGACCCCGCTGGCTTTAGAGAATCCACATAGAAAAGTTTTGGTACTGCAGGCAGCAACACTAATGGCTGGTGTAGTGACAGCTACAGTGTGTTAAATGTTTGTGTTCCCTGCTAGATATTAGCATTTTCCTGCTTGTGCAAGAGTCCTATGAAAGTGGCTACTTTTCTTTAATAATAATTTGTGTGTTTTGCTAGATTTGTCCAAGGACTTGGAGAAACGAGTCCAACTCCTCAGTTAGAAGGAAGAAGCCCTGTCCTCCCTTCCAAGGAGCAGCCAGTGTCTTTCTGACTTTTATGACCCCAGATCAAATGTTTTAAATTTCATTCTATACACAAAATTGTGGAAATTTTACAGTGTTGGTAGAGCTGAAATTTACATTTTCTCCTGGTGAAATGTTTAGGCTAAATGAAATTATTAGTATGTTTGTAGTTTGTATGCACAAATGTGTCTACACAGGTCTTTAATGTTGTAGTTACTCTGATTAAACAAAATAGCCTAATCAAGTTAGTTATACAGATTTGGGGAA
Source organism: Hypocryptadius cinnamomeus (assembly GCA_013400635.1). Taxonomy (NCBI): domain Eukaryota; kingdom Metazoa; phylum Chordata; class Aves; order Passeriformes; family Zosteropidae; genus Hypocryptadius; species Hypocryptadius cinnamomeus. The sequence goes on along the minus strand of VYZP01035211.1, from coordinate 47,316 downwards.
CAAAACTAAAATATAAATATGAAAAAAAAAAAAATCCAGTTGTGTGAATCACACTGGTTCCTCCCCCACCACAGAGCCACAGGGTTATAAAGAGTCTGATCACTTTATTTCTTTTTCTGTTCACATTTAACAGCACAGACACAGCTGAGATATGAAACACCGATGTGACGCCGGGTGTGTGTGTGTGGTTTGTTTATACGGACATTTTGTTACTGAGCTCACATCTGCACCCTCTTTCCTTGGTTCCCAAATGTCTTGTTTCCCTGAGTTGCATGAATTCTGCCACCAGACCTGCTTGCCAGTCAGTGAGTGAGAGAACAGCGTGGACAGCCAGGTGCCTGTGGGTAGAGGTGAAGCAGGAGGTGATGCTGCAGTGCTGCAGTGCCTCAGTGTGGGTGTTTGCACGTAAATCCTGCACTCCTGGAGTGGGGAGGGGGCAGGCTCAGGTGCCACCAAGGAGCAGCAACCAGCCCCTGGCCCCAGCAAGGTGATGGAAAAGACACTGAGTATACAGAAGAGGCCAGTTTCTCTTGTGAGTTCAACCTGAGCAGCTGAAGGTGTAACGGGGGGAAGTGGCCCATCGGTGTGAGCAGGGGGTTGGAGGCAGGAGAGTTCTGCTGACACACAATTCACTAGGGAGAATTAAAATTCATCAGGGACAGAGGGCTGTGGAGCAGCTGGGGATGAACACTAGAACCAAATGAACAGAAAGCTGCTATCACACGTGCATGCTCCAATGCTCTGTCAGCTCTGTGGGGCACAAAACCCGCATGTTGGTGAGACAATATAAGCCATATTCATTAGCACAGAAGATGGAACCTTTTCTGGTTTGCCTTGAAATGGCACACTTGAGGTATGAAAATCTAATTTAAGGGGTTTATGAATCAAGTATGAAAATGTGTCTGCCTGTGTCCTTTAATGCAGATTTTTCTATTATTTTCTCAGGTCACGGTGGTTAAAAAATGCAAAATGTTCTCCATTCAACACTGCAGCAAACGAGCACAAATGCACACCAGGCTTTACAGGGGGATGTGGCACTGGGACAGCCTTTAAACAGAAACATGGGGGGTTTACAGGCAGGATACCTGTCCTCAGCAAGCTTTGGGGTGTGGTGGGGCGCAGTTAGGGACAGGTAGCCACAAACTTCTTACAAATATTGAAACAATTAAAAGCTTCCAAGTTCAAACACATCAAGTCATTCACAGTCAAACAGAACAGAACAAGTACAGATGATTGTCCGTGCCCGCGGTGCCGCCTGTCCGTGCCCCCGGAGCCGTGCCCAGGTACCCAGGTGCGGTGCCGCCTGTCCCTGCCCCCGGAGCCGTGCCCAGGTGCGGTGCCGCCTGTCCGTGCCCGCGGTGCCGCCTGTCCGTGCTCCGGAGCAGGGGTCCCTTTCCCGGGCGGCGCTCTCAGCGCTCTGTCCCCGCACACTTCGCCCCGCGGCGCTCCGCACACGCGCCCGGTCCCGCAGCCGCGGGTGCGATCGCTGCCTGCTCGCTCCGTATCTTTGCTCTGCCCTTGGATCTTGGCAGGAGCCCGGCCAGGCTCCTGGTCAGTGAAGCTGCAGCAGCCACCCGCTTCTACATGATTTACCTGCAATTAAATTTCAATTCAGCGTGTTACTGCTGTCCTCTGCTCTGCCCTTTGCAGGCACAGACAGAACCGTGCTTCCCCAGCTGCAGACTGCTGTTGTACGAAAGGAGAATGGTGTACTGAAACAAGATGTGAGCAGAACAAGGTGAGATCAGAGTAAAGTAACTTCCCACACATCTCTATAGGGTGTATTTCTCCAGCTTTCCAGCTTGTTCCCACAAATTCTAAGGGTATGTGTGCTGCAACACAACCTTTTTCACTCCTGTCTGTCTAGAGGGGCTGGATCTCTTGTGTCCCGTCTCTCAGGGGGCAGTCAGTGCTCTGAATCCATGTTGGCATCTACCTTAACCATNTAAAAAAAAAAAAAATAAAAAGAGAGACTTTGGTGGGTGATTGCATTCCACATTTTTATAGCATCACTGCAGGCCTGAAGTCAGCACTGTCCTTGTCGCACTGATATATATTTTAAAAAAATATTTCAGTACAGTCACGTTCTAAACCACTTCTGTGAAAGCTTTTTTTTTGTTTCCTTTCTACTTGCATGTGACATGAAGGTTATTTATTTTTAGCGTGTTTAAAAATTATCCATTTTATATCTCTTTTTTTTTTTTTAAGAAATAATTTTCCTCATTCAGAGAAAAACATGAACTTACTTAAAAATTGGTATTATGAAAAGTGTATCAAATTTCCTGTTTACTACTCCAAAAAGGCAATTCAGTATTCTCTCTCTAGGGTCTGATTAGATGCTAGCAAAATTCTTAACAAAACTAAAGCTAACTCTGGAAAAATTCAGCTGGAATTGGCGTTGCTGAAGTCGTACAAACTCTCAAGTGAAGTGGGCCACGTTTGCCTGCTCAGGGTGGCACATCCTAGGTCGGGGGTAAAGTCAGCATTAAAAAATCAAACAGGCAAAAGCAGCACAAAAATAACACCTGGAGCATTGCCAAATTCTGTGACCGCCTCTCTCCTCTCAGAGTCCCAAACTTTAGCTTTTTTCCCTCAGATCTTTAACTGCCTGCACCGCGCCTCTCAGCCCATCGGGGTGACGGCCGCAGTGGCGCTTTCAGCGTTGGGATTCCCGTTCCTTGCCCTCTTCCCCTCCCGTTATGGCTTCCTGGGGGACTCGGCGGGTGATGCTGGGGTGCCTGGTGTCATGTGATGACGCTGGGCTCCGTCCAGCCGCGGGAGCTCCCCTGCTTGCTGCTGGAGAGGCTCTGCTTGGGCAGGGCTCGGAGTCCGAACAGGCGGCAGGCGGCCACGCGGTACTTCCTGGACATGATGTTGTAGAGGATGGGGTTGATGGCTGCGCTAAGGTAGAAGAGGACAAAGGACACCAGGTTGCAGTACTGGCTGATCACTGCTATCTCCAGGGATCCGGCTTCGAAGGATTTGGAAAATAAGTACCGTCCTACGTGAAAAGGCAACCAGCAGAGTATGAACGCAAATACCACCACAACTAAAATAAAAACAGCAGAAGAGAGTGTGTTAAGTGTGAGTATCAACATACAGGTGATTAGCATTCTGTTTTGCAGGTCTGTTCCTCTAACAAATTAATCACAAAGTGTGAAAATGCCTCCCCTAAGCTTTCAGTTGTGTCTCAGTACATTCTCTGAGAGGATGAATTGGTGATACTTAATACACTTGGATCATATCTAAACAGGCTGCCTGAACATTGCCCAACTAATCTGTTGTAGCAAACTTCTGACCTATAAAACCTGTGTTTGCATCAACAGACTGTTAAAGAATCCAAATGGTGACAAAATATAACCATCTATCATCTGCAGTGTTTAACAAAAGCAAATTATATGTGATAGACTCAACACTGTGGTTTATAATGAAGAATGTAATCACTGGGAAGCAAAATTATTTAAGACAAAAAGCAAAATTGTTAAAGGCAAAGGCCCCAGAATAAAACACAGAATGGGAACTTGTAGAGCACATATGCCAAGATAAGAAGAGGAGAGTGGTTCATCTCTCCAGTTTGTCCATTTTTTGGAACATGAGTTGCTCCCAAGAAGAGTAAAACTAAATGTGTAGTATATAATTACATCATTATAGTTATACAGTATATCTGTAATATATTGTATTACTAGAGTGTTTGTATTTACATGTAAATATTGTGTCGATAGAATAATGGGAATTGTGTATCCCTGAACACTGGCTGATTGGAATTTTCATCTGAGAGAAAGGGAACCAGTATCTGTTCATTTCCTGTGCGCCTTTGACCTTTATTATTTTTCATATTGCTCTGAGTGTATCTATTAATATATTACAGAGAGAAAAACCAGAAAACTCGAGCAAGGGTTTCTGACATTCTTAAGCAATTTTTACAGTTAACCTGTTCATGGAATCACAGAACTGTTTGGGTTGGAAAGGAACTTAAAGAAAATCTTTTTCCAAGCCCCCTGCTTTAAGCAGAGACACCTTACACGAGACCAGGTTGTTCAAAGTCCAGTCCAACCTGGCCCTGGTGTGCAGGTTGTGTTAGCAACCCGCCTGTGTTAGCTATCCTCATATCACGTCTCAGAAGATAATAAAATTCAAATTACTGAGAGGGATGGTTATAGGTATCTTCCCCCAAAAATTCTGCACCAGCATTCCTAAGTTTAAAAGGATGGTGGAAAGCACCAGAGCTTGAGGTTCAGAATAGGATTCCAGCTCTGCATCTTCTTGAGCCAACCACTTCCAGTTTTCCCTCACTATCTTCATTACAAAATTCAGATGACTCCCTAGCTCACATGGGGATATGAATCCATGTAATGAATATTACCATGATGGTCATTATGAATGAGCAGAGTTTAAAGCACAGTCTATTATGACTGGAACTTTAAGCACACGTAGGCATGCAATATCCCTAGTCAAGCTTTTGACAGTTTGATCTTCATGCAAGCAGAAACCCACAGATTTCAACAGGAATGGGGTGTGATAGCTCCTTTGCAAGTCAGGCTATCCATTTAGGTATTTAATTTCAGTCCCAGAAGCATAACCTGTCTTTACAGTTAAAAGAACTTGTAATGCTAATCCCATTTAATTGATGTTCCATGACTTGGTAAAGCCTCAGAAAGCACCTTCTACATTTTAAGTAGAACATTAACACCAGTGAGAGTTGACTGCATTGAGCATCTGCTGCCACTGAGCCCTCACTAACTTCTTCCCATCTTTCTATCAGGCATCAGACTGTCATCTTCTAGGGAATATTGCCTCTCTGTCAGAGGAGAGTCTTGGCAGTGTCTGGCTGTTCTCAGACCTTGTAAAAAGAAAAAAAAAGAGTGCCTGAAATATTGCAATGCTTGTGGCAACACTTCAGACCAGAAATAAGCATTTTTTAATTTCAAAATTCGTTTCAGTTAAGTATGTGGAAATATAAGCATGGCAGTAATATATGTCATTTACTTATAGTCAGTGGAAGTTCATAATCCTGAACCTCTAGAAGTGTGAGCAATTAATTACTTTCAAGGTCACGCTTACCAGACTGAAGTAATTCTATTGATCATAAAACGTAGCTGAAAGGGCATAAAGAATGCTGCAGGTTTTATTATTCTTCCCGCTGTTGCACAGTAATAAATTAGGACATGAACAAAAAGATCAGATAGGCTCCTATCTGATAATTAAGGTACTTAGGACTCACTGCCACCTCTTGTCTGCCTCATTAGCCCACCACTTCAACCTTGCTGAAAGGAGCCTGCGAATGCTTCTTCCTGCAGAGCATCTTGTCCCCCCAAAATCCACGGGATGACTTGCACTGCAGAGGACTTTTGGCTTGGATAAAAGTACGCAGCAGCAGCAGGATTCTGCAGTTTTCAGACACCAAACTGCAGGACAACTTTTTGGGTTTGTGTATCAAACTGCCACTACATGCACTGACTTAGTTAAACGTTAAAACTTGTGTTTCCACGTGCCAACCACAAGTGCTGTTTAAAGCATTCAGCATTGTCGATACACAGAGTTAGGAATGACAGTGTCTGTTGTCCTGATCCTGTTTTCTTACAGTCTGTGAGATTGTACAGCATCACAGACCTCAAAGGAGACTCGGTGCTCCTGGTTCAGCATATCCTGGGGTTTTGCTAATATGAAAATGCTGATTAATTTTCATAAGCTTACACAGCCATGGTAGGAAATAATCCCAATTTGATAAAACCTTGATACTCTTTTCCTACGAATCTTAGTGCACATCATGCCCTGCCTGCCTGGCTGTAGTCTGCAGCTCAACTTCATGGCTTGAGAAGGGTTTAGTTTTGTTTAAAAATGAAATAAACTGTTCTCTGTAAATAACATTGGTATCCACAACTAAAGAGCAAAAACGCTCAAAAATCTCCAGGGCACAAGCTAATTATAACTGTAGTATCTGTCCTTGTCAGGGATTCTTACTAATGTTTGTTTAACTGTTTGGGAGTCCCCAGCACAAACCAGTTAGAAATAAATCTAAGGGAGGTGTAGTTACCCTACAGCTACCCTGAGGTTTAGCCTTTTGTATGAAACATTTTCTTTCCTTTGGAAGGAACTATAGTAAGCTATCAGAGAGCTCCCTGCCTTTTTCTCTCTCACACACACACACAAGCACACACATCCTTTTGGAAAAACAGAGCAAGAGGACTCGTACCTAACATTTTCACAGTTTGCTTGTTGTTCTTATCCCTGATGGCAGTGTTTGGACCGATGTTCTTTCTCTTCCTCCTCCAGAGCTTCCTCCCGATGAGGCTGTACAGCACGGTCAGGCAGAACACGGGCAGGAAAAAGAAGATGCTGGAGGTCCAGACCATGATGGTGAGCAGCCCCGAGCGGATGGCGTACTCTGTGGCTCGGCACTCGTTGGTGCTCAGGGGGTTCGTGCCGTTCTCGTGCTCGACCCCCACCAGGATGAAGATGGGGCCGGCGCTGATGAAGGAGATGGCCCAGAGGAAGAGGATGACCAGCTTGACCTTCCCCTTGGTGATGATGACTTTAGCTCGCAGGGGGAAGCAGATGGCGATGTACCGCTCCACGCTGAGCGCCGTGATGTTGAGGATGGTGGAGTAGGTGCAGCTCTCGCTGATGAACTGGAAGAGCTTGCAGAGGAGGTTCCCGAAGTTCCAGGGCCGGTACTGCCAGAGGCGGAAGAGGTCCAGGGGCATGCAGAGGAAGATGAGCAGGTCGGAGAAGGCCATGCTGGACAGGTAGAAGTTGGTGGTGGTCCTCATGTCCCGGAACCGCGACACCACCAGCATGGTCATGAGGTTGCCGATGATCCCGATGACGAAGAGCAGGACGCAGGCGACGGTGATGCCGGTGAGCACGGGCACGGGGAACAGGTGCAGCGGGGGCTCGGCGCCCGTCCGGTTCTCCGCGCCGCGGCCGCCCGCGCTCCCCTCCCGCATCCTGGCGCCGCGGGCTGCGCATCCCCGCCCGGCGAGCTAAAGTCATCANTCGCCCCGCGGCGCTCCGCACACGCGCCCGGTCCCGCAGCCGCGGGTGCGATCGCTGCCTGCTCGCTCCGTATCTTTGCTCTGCCCTTGGATCTTGGCAGGAGCCCGGCCAGGCTCCTGGTCAGTGAAGCTGCAGCAGCCACCCGCTTCTACATGATTTACCTGCAATTAAATTTCAATTCAGCGTGTTACTGCTGTCCTCTGCTCTGCCCTTTGCAGGCACAGACAGAACCGTGCTTCCCCAGCTGCAGACTGCTGTTGTACGAAAGGAGAATGGTGTACTGAAACAAGATGTGAGCAGAACAAGGTGAGATCAGAGTAAAGTAACTTCCCACACATCTCTATAGGGTGTATTTCTCCAGCTTTCCAGCTTGTTCCCACAAATTCTAAGGGTATGTGTGCTGCAACACAACCTTTTTCACTCCTGTCTGTCTAGAGGGGCTGGATCTCTTGTGTCCCGTCTCTCAGGGGGCAGTCAGTGCTCTGAATCCATGTTGGCATCTACCTTAACCATAGAATCATGGAATGGTTTGGGTAGGAAGGGATCTTAAAGCTCATCCCATTCCTACCTCGGGATGCCTTCCAGCAGCCCAGGCTGCTCTGAGCTCCACCAGTTCCACAGGGAAGCAGGTTTATGCCATTTCCCTGGGTGCACTCCAGCACTGGCATCCCCTTCCACGGCTGCAGGGCTTTGCTGGAGGGTAGATAGAGCACAAGTCTGATGTGACACAATGCTGAGTTACTCTGCCTGTGCCTCTGCCTGTTTTCTGTAATTTGTGCCTTCTGTATTCATGCAAGCATTAGCCTTTGTGCCTTGTCCGTATCCTAATTTGGATGATACATTTTTGCAGTTTCACTGGAATCAGTATTCTCATTCCTGCTCATGAACTGTGAGACAGTTTTGCAGCAAGTTACTCAACAGTTGCTGAATCTTATGAGGGATGGCTGCACATTATTGCAGTTGAAAAGGAAGAAGAGTTTAATGTACTTCTCACTTTGTCTACCCAGCTGCCTGTATAGTTGTGTTATATGTTTCTGAATAAAAATAATGGGCTTTATGCCACTAAAATACAGTTATTTCATATTAGAACTGTGTCCCCAGTCTAATTTACATGACATTGCTTTATATTATGGAGGAGATGGCAACTGCTTATGTGGTTAGGCTGCTAAATACTTTGCATTATTATATTCACTCCTTTTTAAAATTTCTTTTCCCTAATACATTCTCAAACCAGTGGTGTTAGCTGCAGGATGTTGATATTTACCAGAGAAAATGGCCCAAAGCTATAAATGTGACTTTCTATATAGAGAGGATCCTTCATGAAATCTTCCCGTTTTTGCTGAACTGTTTCTTGTCAAAAATGACCATTTCCCGGGGAGAGAAAAGTGTGGGGTTTGTTTGTTTGTTTGTTTCTGGTTTGGGGTTTTTGTTTGTTTGTTTTTGTTTTTGTTGTTTTGTTTTTGGTTTTTTTTCCCAGGAAAATAATTTATTCTTTTCTGGAATAATAACTGATTGTGGTGTGTATACCAAAATCAAGTACCCAACAGTGAGTGAGCACCAGATCTGTACACTCCAGACAACCTGAGCTTGCAATGCAATGATTTAACCCTGCATTCCTTGGGAGTTTGATGTGTTGTGAGCCAGTTGGATCAGAACTGGCAGCTGCACTTCAAATGCAGCAAGATTGATCTCCTTCTTAAAAGGGTATCATGAGTCAAGGGCTCCTCTGGCTGCTATTCCTGCATGGGGTTGGGTCAGGGCCAGAAAAAATGCCAGCTGAGAGAGAAGAAAGGCAGCTTTAGTTTTCTTTTTTATTTCTTTGGCAATTGCAGGCCAAATTTGGATGGAATATAAAGATTTGTCATCCCACAAACACTGCATGATAATGGATTCCTGCTTGGGTTTTGCATTTGCTAAAGGACAGTGGTGCAGATAGTGGTGATGAGGTAAGAACTGTGAGAGAAGATGGCTTTAGGCTCCCAGAAGTTATCTACCAGCCCTCAGCTGCAAGAACATTAGTTTCATGTTGCCAAGAAGACAAGAGTGAAGGCATTGGTCTTACTGCAATGAGAGAAAGGGGCTGAAGTTAAGGACTTTTTATTCTATTTATCCACTAGCTAGATGTATGAGCAAACCAGATATTAAAAAGATAATTTAGAAAACACATTATACAAGACACTTACATTTCATGCAACTCTTAAATTATTTGTGTTTCTCTTCAGTAGCTTCAAAACTGCATTGAGCACTGGAGATGAGGTAGAAGAGTTTCTATTTGTGGAGCTTTGAGATTTCTCTTCTGTGTTCCATTCTTTCAATTTTCTTCTTGTCCAGTAAAGTTCTAATTCTTGTTTATATCAGTCTTTGTTGTCATGGAAATATCTGAAGGCTTTGAACCTACAATCATTATGTGTTTACTGTGGAGAGAAGAAGAAACTGGAAAACGAACTGTAAGGTAGAGATTCATTTTAAAATGATGCACCTCCAAAACTCAGAGAAAAGCAAATTCAGGTTTTTTAAATTATATCCAGGGACAGAAGGTGTTTTGACTGTTGTTATAAATGTGGTTTAGAGCAGGAGGTAGCACCTGGTGTATGCTTTCAAAGGTTATGGTTTAGCAACTCTCATCACTGAGGAGTGCTGTTGGAATAGCAGTAATCCAGCTTAATAAAGTAAAACACAGAATGAGCTCAAATTACTTTACAGATGTTTATATAGCAGTAATATCTGCAAGCAGACTTCAAAACACTGCTAGTTTACTAATCAGCAAAGCTGTGCTCTCCAGTCACTAATTCTGAGGTTTGGGCTCAGCTCACTGGGTCACACCTGGGCATTGTGTCCCTTTTCCTCAGGCTCACTCCCACCTCCAGAGAGAACACGATCCCTTGGTGCACTGGTTCCACCTTCCACCATCCCAGCTGCCCATCCAGCCTGGCCTTGGACACTTCCAGGGATCCAGGGCAGCCACAGCTGCTCTGGGCAGCCTGTGCCAGGGCCTGCCCACCCTCACAGGGCACAATTCCTTCCCAATATCCCATCTAACCCTGCCCTCTGGCAGTGGGAGTCCATGCCCCTTTGCCCTGTCATCCTGTGCCCAGGTGAAAAGTCCTTTTCCAGCTCTCTTGGAGCCTCTTCAGGTCCTGGAAGATGCTGTAAGGTCCCCCAGAGCCTTCTCTTCTCCGGGCTGAACAAACATCTTCTGCTGTAGTTTGGTAATGGGTAAAGATCAGATGTTTTGCTACTAAATAATAATTCCCAGTGCTTAAATAATTGCTAAAGCCCAGAAACATGAGAAGTACCTCAAGGGAAATGCTCAGAATTTTGTCCTTTGGTCACAAGATCATTTTCAGGGATTTCTTCAGCTTACTGCTTCCAGATGCTGCTCACCAGCTGGGATCTGGAAGCCAGTTATATGGAATTACACAACATGGCATTGCTCAATGGTTTGCATTTTGCCCTTTGCACTGCAACCATCTCTGGCATTTAGTGGATTATATCTGATACCAATCAATGTCAGGGAAATGATTTAAGACAGGGTTGTCATGGAAGCCATAGGATGACACAAATAATCACTGTGAGACTAAATAACTATTTAGTAAAAATGTTTTATATAAAAGTCATGTAGAAAAATTTACAATATTCACATGTTAACTCAATCTATAAAAATTTGCTACATATGTCATTCAGCATAAAGTGAGATGAAAAGTGTAAGTCAGGACACAGCACAAACAGAACTTGCTATATTTTTCCATTCTTCTTTAAAGGTGTCCTGTCTGATATCCCTTGATAATCTTCCCCCAAGATAAGATCTGGCACACATGCCTTCAGATCACTCAGAATATTACTATTTGGTGTGATTCCTGTTGCAATATGCTCTGCATGCAGCGATTAAATGTGATAGCAGGGGTCAGTCCTGTGCTGAAATAACCAAGCCCAGTCCATCTGCAAGGAGAACTTACAAAAGTCATTTCTCCAAGGTAACAGACATACAGGTATGTAGGGAATGGCTCTGTTCTCCAGCCTTTCCAGCTGGGAGAAAAATTCTGAATTAAATACTGAAATCAGAAAGAAAACTGTAGAAATGTCTTCTATTCTCTGTCAAAACAGATGATTTGAGAAGGAGGAAAACCAAAGTGTTCCAGTAAATGGTGAAGAATTTCACATATTTTATTGCCACTGAACACAGCAAGTGTGACACTGTTAAACAGCAGGCAGAAGTTAAACCTCATTATTTTCAGCTTACACTGGTGTGTTCCTTGGCTCCAACCTGCCAAAAGAAGGGTATTCCTGAAATTCTCCTCTTGCTACTCCAACACAGTATTCAGGTGAGCCAAGGTCCCTGCTTGTCTGAATGGCCAGATAAAGACAGGGGCTGTGTCTTTAATCCCCTGCTACTGATGGGCAGGAGGATGAACCATGCCTGTTTACTGGTGAGGCCCATGTGCAGGGGCTGCTGTGATTTAATTACCACAACATGCAGGTGAATGGCAGGGTTCCCACGGCAACCCCAGTGTATTCAAAAAATACACAGCCAGACTTTATCCTGCCATCACAAGTAACATTTGCAGAACTGTCTTCCTTTCCCTCCAGTTTGTTTTTTCTCCACCTTTCCCACTGTTTCCTGCAAATCTGGGCAACGTGGTGCAATTTGCTATTCCTCCATTGACAATGCTACAGATGTGCTGATTTACACTACCTGACTTTTGCTGTGCATTGAGCACATACAGTCTAAACTTGCAAACCCTTTTAATACAAAATAGTAATTTTCATAGAGTTAAAAAAGATACTGTTCATTTTATAAAAAAAATGTGCAGAAATGTGTTTCCACCCATTCCTAAAAATTAAAAATTAAATCAAATAATTACAGCATTATCTAAATAAGCAGCATTTTTTTAAGGTACAGATAGTTGTGCCTGTTTTCCTTAAAATGTTAGTCATTGGGGTGTGTTACTCTACATTACATCCTACCAAACAGACCAGTAAAAATAAACATGGAAGAATCTTGTCATGCCTAACTTGCTGCAAATTTCTCACAGAATTTAGTATTTACGGAAACCCACTTTTTTTTTCTGGATCCAGTTCTTGCTGTCAACAACTGTAACAGCAACTGCATTACTGAACTTATTGGGAGCCTGGTGAGATGTCTGCAGCACAGTAATTAAGTAAATAGGCACTGTTATAAAATGTTGATCAAAACACAGATTGATTTCAAAAGCTCTTCAGTGCCATTCCAGCAGCTGTTTTTATGTACAATATCCTACACAAGACAAATGTGTTTACTCAAGATATGATGGAGAATGCTTAAGCACATACTTAATTTCAAGCATGTGGATACCCTGGTGTAGTCAGACTGTTTGTGTGCTTAAAATTAATTAGGTGCTTAAGTGCTTTGTTAGACGAGATGAAGATGTGCAGCTTCTGCAAAACTCCTGTTCAGAAAACTTCAGGAGAAATTCCACAGGCACTTGGGCACAGTATGTACAAAGGATCCTGATATATTCCAGACAGAGTCCCAATGGAGAGCACAAATAGAATTTGATATCCAGTCTCAGCCTTGAGTAACCAGACCTGGAGCATCCACCATCCCTCGTGCCTCAGCTGAGCCAGCCTGGAGCATCTCTGCTGCTGGTGAGCTCTTACCTGGGGTTCTGGCCAAAGGCATCACCTGAGGGCTGTGAATCCCTCACACATTCCCAGCCTGGCTGCCTGTGCCTGCACAGAGCATTGCCACCCACAGCAGCCAGCTGCTGCTGCTCTTCCTGGCTGTGGGACAGACCTCGGCACGCGGTGAGTGAGCTGAGAAAGGGCAGTCTGCTCTTTTTGGTATCAATACAGCTTTTGCTTGTGATCCCCTATTTTACAGGAATTTAAGCTGTCTCTGACTAGAAAAAACTGGGCCGTTTGGGATCATGATTTTCATGTTCTAACTGATCATAAAGGCTCCAAAAAAACTTGCTTCTTTGTCCATGTCAACTATGTCACTGTTGCTGACAGAGACAAAAATCCTGTCCCCTCTCTTCAGCTGAAACACACCACCTTGATAGATGGAATAAAGTCCATATTCCGCTTTTTTAGACCAGCAGCTTGTCCTTGCACTCTTCATGAGCAAAATGGGCTCAGGGTAATTAGTCAGTTTGTAAACATACTGGACAAGCTGTTTGGGGTTTCTGATTTGTCCCAACACGTCTGAGTCCTCGTTCTCGTTTTCACGGAAGCGAAAGTAAATTTGTGAGTAGATGTAATAAAAGCCCGTCTGGGGTATCACTAACTCGCCATTTCTCAGCTCCACGTTGTAAAGGAAGGAGTGGCCTTTTCTTGACGATTCCCAGTTGTTTATTTTGTGTCCAATTCCTCTTCTGGGCAAGGGATTTACTTGGGGGAAAAAAAAAAAAAAAAAAGAGAGAGAAATGTTAACTTAAAAAACAAGTAGTGCAGCCAAGTGCCTGCTAACTGAGGAGCCTGGTTTTTCATAACAAAGAAAGGAAACCTGCTCTTCCCAGCAGTTCATTAGGTCCATTCTCACAACAATTTGATGGTCCATAAATAAGCTTTATGTGGGAGTTAACATGAACCGCCTTTATTTTTAATATTTGTGCTCCCAAATAAGGCGAAAAAATTATGTTTTTACTTAATAACAAAGTTAAAATATCCATTAGTGTCTGATACCCTCTGAAGCTGCAGAAAGCTGAGCAAGCCCTTCATTAACATGGCCTGAATGTCAAGTCTCTCCTGTCTGTCTCACATTTCTAATAGGTCTGTCACCATAGCAGCTGGGACTCGCACAACTGACAGAAGGAAATGAAAGAAAAGAGGAAAACTTAACACTAGGAAGGACATCTAAATTTCTTTTTCCCCCTAATGAGGGTTCCAAAAGAAGAGCTAGGGAGGTACCCAGAGGAAATGGGCTTTCTCTCTGTTTGGTGGGAATTAGCAGAAAAAACCCAATGTCTGGGACAAGACGATTCGTTTCCTACTACTAACTCAATACATTAAATTATTAAAAGGTGTTTGTAAGCACGAGGCTAGCAATGGGAGAGTAATGTAATTAATTTTGTGGTCTTTATCTGTGGTTAAAGGCTTCTCCTTACCTCGTGAGGACAGGGAGCTCCTCCTGCTGCTGCTGCCCGTCAGGTGCGCCGCGATCCTGTGGATGGGACCGCGCGGCTGCTGCCCCTCCGTGTGTGGCAGTGTCAGAGTCCTTTCAACTAGAAGGAAAAAGAAACCCCACATCAAAGCAAAGGCTTTAGAAAGCACATCTGTTCCACCTGACTTGATTTTAAGGAATAGTTATGTCACTTTTTAATTGACTGACTCATAGAGTGATGGCTGATTATTGGCTGATAAGGCTCAAATTCTGCTTTCACGCCTGCTCATGTAATGTCTTTATGTGCCTCTTTATTCTTTTTCTCCTCCCTCTGCCTTCAAGTTACCAACAGACAAAGTAACCTACAGTACTCAATTTTATGGTTAAATATTCCTAATCTCCCTGTGAATTTCCACGTGGAGGTTGTAATGCTTTCACACAGCATCTTTAGTGTGAGCTTCAGCAGAGCTATTCCTTAACTGATCTCTGCAGCTCTGTGCTGCATGCTCCAGGAGCTGGGGTACTGGGAGGGCTTATCAAACATCCCCCATACACATGGGATTGAGTCCTCTGTATCCACCTTAGTTACCTTGCTCTAACCACTTGACAGTAATTCTGGCTCCTGAAAATTTACCTTCTAGTAATAAGTAATCATTTTTTGATGACTTGATGCCAGTACAAGATCTTAGATCTTACAATAATTTGATGCCAGTTTTCTGCATCAAATCAAATCAAATCTTGATTTATTTTTTTTTTAAATGAAGTCATTACACATCAAGTGCCACTAGCGGCTCCTTTTTACCACAGATAATAAAATTATTACAATACCATTGATTGCAGATATATTTTCCTCGTAGCTTCTTGACATCATCTGCCAACAAACACAGTAAAAATGAATTAGCTTGTCAGCCGAGGCTGACAGGGGCAGGAAAAAGACACACCTTTTTTTACTCATGAATAAAGGGGATTCTGAATTTGATCAACAAGCAAAATAGGGGGAAAAAAAGCACCTATTAGTTTGTTGTAATAAAGAATTTCTATGTTTTCATCTTTTAGGTCATGAAAGGCATAGGAAAACATCTTCAAGAGCTCAGGCGTAAGTCCATTGAAAAATCTGAATCTCATGCTTCCCTCAAATAAGAGAAGTGTCCAAGCACCAGCTTCCATTTTCAGAATAGTTAGCAGTGTAAACTATATGGTCTTAGATCTGGGAAATTAATTTATTTTTACACCTCTGCCTAGCTACGCTCTTAATCCAGCATATTTTACTTTGTGCATTCCCCTTCTTCATAATTGTTTGCTGACTGCTGAGACAAACCAGTTTGGTGTGGACAGTGGTGTAGCAGCAGCAAGTGTGGTGATCCTTTACCTGGGTGGCTAATAAAGCCTGTATTGCCAATTATTGATGGCTTTTGTCCTGCCACATTTCTATTTATCCATCTATCCTAATAGTAATAGTAGTATTATTGTAATTGTAACTTATTTCTGGCACCCAGCCTACCTTTTTCTAAGCAATCAGGGAGCTAGTAGGTATATTAGATGTGTAAACATCCACCAAATAAAACAATGCTTTCTCTGTGCAGAAGTTCAGGGACTTCACTGGCAGAGCTTCCACCAAAGGAGCTGAGATCTCTGAATACAAATAGAGAATCTGGTTTGGACTGCAAGATCTCTTTTTGCCAGGAAATTTCAGCCAGAAGATAATTTCTATGGATGAGCTTGTTTATGTGCTGGAGATGGGATTTTGAAAGCCATTCCAGAAGATTTCAGCCCCTGTGATTTTTCAGCCAGACTGACTTTGTTCTCTGTAGCCAAACTGATGTGTATGGTGTGTAAGTCACGCAGGGGGTGCTCTTTGGGAAGGTGCTGTGCCTGATGCTGTGTGCCCACGTGCTCTTTCCTCCATCACTGCATCACACAGCTCGTCACTGACCACTCCTTAGGCACCTTTGTACCACTCCCTGTGTTACATTTAATCTCATTTTCTCTCCCCAGCCTGTTTTTCCAAAGAGGCAGTGACAGCTCTGATAGCAACGTGATCTGTATGGTCAGGTAGAAATCCTTTACCCTGAGGTATTTCAGATAAGCCAACCCACCACTGGAATTTACATAGTAAAAGCTGATAGTCTTTGCTTTATTATTTCCTGAATGCAGTGAAACCACTTTTATGGGCTGTTTTTCCCTTTGCTTCAGTGCAAGCACTCTGCAGCTGGAGCTGTGGCCTGACAATTACTTTGCAATAAAACAATCTGAGCCTCCTTTATTCTGCTATTAGGATTCCTTCAGCTGTAACAACACCAAGCACACTGTTCCCAAATACCTTTTTAATTAACTTTCCCAGGTGCCACTTTACTTGCCAGCAGGGATCAGCTTCTCTGTCTTCACTTTCGATGAGCTCCAAGTTTTGGATGGAATTTCCGATCTCCTCCCCGGTGAGACAAGCGATGCCGCTCTTGGAGTACGAGTCCTGGAGCTGCAGCAGAGGGAAAAGCCAGGATTTTTCATCCATGTGTTTGCAGCTGTGCTATGTCACTACATTCACTAAGTGCTAAGAAATGCCCTTTTCTTTCCTCTAAAGTATGGTGCAAGTAGGGCTATATGAACAACAAGAGGATTTAATTCATCCTGATCTGACATATTTAAATATGAGGGCATACCTCACATGCAAAAATATGCTTGCATTATCTGCATGGACATAAATACAGTATCCAGTATTCAACTTAATAGGTTTTGTGAAAATTCAACACCCAAATCCCTGATGTTGGAAACTCCTTATATTCTCTAGTTCTGCATTTTAAACAAATTACTGAGGATGAAATCAAATACTAGAACTTAAAAGTATTTTCTATGCTGTCTTTTCAGCCAATTGCATTTATAATCTAGACTTTTGCTGTTATATATATGTGTACCATATCCTCCCCATATCCAGTTTGGGCTCTCTCCTAACACCATTTGTCCTAATAATCCAGACAACTGAAATGACATGAGTCCAAATTATAATGCTAGATGTTTTTGACATGAAAATACCAAGTATCTATCTGTATCCTCTAGTCATGGAGGAAACATTTTTGTTTTCTGCAAAGATTGAAGAGATTGGCAAAACTCCTTCTGGCTCCGAGGGACTCTGACTGGGAGAGTTTCCCTGGTTGAAGTCTCTCTCCAAGCTCCCTGCGGATGTGACTCCAGCTGGCGCTGTTGGTTAATGCGGAGCACAGAACCTGAGAGCAGCCCTTGTTTGCTTTGAACTGGGCTCCTGCTGCAGCAGCTACACACTGGTCAGCCTTGTGGAGCCAGCAGAGCACTAGGGGAACTTGGAGGGAACAGCAACAAACATGCAAAGCATTCAGATGGAATCCTGGTAGTAGCATTTAAATTTCACTCTTTTGTTGTGTTAAAGATGCTTGGTTTAGTTTGCTAAACAGATGTATTTTTTTTTTTTCTACAAGCACAAGTTTTTAGCTGTCCTTGAGACTGGGGTATTGAGAGCAACAGGGGAATTTTCTCCTTCACACTCCATGCTTTTCCTGGCTGTTAGAAAACAAAGGTGTTTAGGAAGAGATTTCCTGCTACAGGGGGAGGAGACTTCACGCCCTTCAAATCCCACCTTCAGTTTGCAGCAGAGATTCCACTGAGCTTCAGCTAGCACTTGATATATTTTGGAGGCAGCAGAAGGAAAAGGGGCCCCCACTACAAGTGTTTGTGAGGGTTTCTGTGTCTTTGCCAAGGAGTGCAGTGGTATTTTTAAATCAGGTTTCAAGAACTCAGTGATTAATACTCTGTGCTCATTAAGGTAGAACTACAGGCTCTGACCCATTTAACTATACAATGAGCTTCTATAAAAAAGTAGTTTGACGAGTTTAAGATAAAAGCCAGACACAGGCAAGTTGTGAGGTTACTGTTTATTCTCTTGCAGACTTGTCACAGCTCAGCTCCCAGCTCTGCCTTCCCATCTGGAAGCAAACAGCCCTGTGCCTCTGCCTCCACCTCACCTGCTCAATTTTCCCCAAAACAGCTTCACTCTCCTGGCACTGGAACCTTAACTCTTTGTGCAGTCTGAAACCTGAGGGAGTGCAACCTTGCAGCAGCACATTATGGAACTGAGGGACTGGGATTTCTCTTGTAAGATTTGAGGTTTATCTGCAGCACTGAACCCTTTGAGGACAAAACTCCTGCAGGAACCTTATCTTGTAGAGCCTCTCTCCTATGTTAGGAGTGGTTACTGAACTGTTTCTGAAACAGACGGAAGCCTGAGGTTGTTTTCCTTGCAGCCCTGTATCCTGAAGCATAAGAACTTTATTGTCTCTGTACTTCCTCTTAAAGCAAAACAGCGAAACAAATGTCATACTCCTAGTTCTAATCAGGTTACTACAGCTGTAGTGGACAAACCCTGCTAGTTACCAGCATGCTTTTTGTAAAGATAGAAATACCTGCAGTCTGTGCAGCCACAGTAATTTGGTGAAGGTGTAGAAATTGTGAACAAAAAAAAAAAGGGAAGAAAAATGTGCAGATAAAAATCACAGCTTATCTACGGAGATTTATTCCACATTTGGATGTGGAGTAGCAGGCTGTGTCTAGATGAGGTTTTTCCTGTTTATTGTGCACCAAATGGCAAATAGAGGAATATGGGGTTAAGGTACTCCCTCCAGAGCCAGCAACCTTTGTCTGCAGTCCAGCACATCTTCAGTTTGGACAGATTTATCCCTTCACAAAAAATGCAGGCTTGTTGTTCTTCAGAAACTGTGAGGTGTATTTTGGGCAAGTCCCTGGGATGTGGTTGTGTCCCAGGTGTACATGTTTGAATAGAAGGAAGGAAAAGATAAGTGTGGTTACTAATTACTTAGATTGGCACGTTTGTTAGCAAGGGAGTCTGAACTGTGTGCATGAGGAAAGGAGGATGCCTTTATATATTTTTCTTCATTAGCAATCATGTAACCTGATTTCACAAAGTGAGCACATTTCTGTGACTCCTCCATTGAACAGCCACAGCTACAAATTCAGCAGGAAAATCTGTTTTGTACATTTTTAAAGTATGAACATTGGCTCCTGTTGCAGAGCACTCCCTTTCCCTCACAGAGAACTCTGACATCTCAGAAGACTCCACTTATTTAAATCTAATGTGGAATAAATGCATCTATAGCATAATATGCATGTCTACATTATTATTAATAATGTAATTAATTATGCATTACTGAGTGCTTATATAAAACAGTAACTTACATTTATGCAATACTTTCTGAAGCTGTAGATGCACAGAACACTTACCTGCAGGCAGATTTACCTGTGTGCCAGGAGTAGCAACATCCAGACACAACTTACACCAGGACAGTCAATCTGGGGTAAGACACTCATGGAAACCCTGAGTAACAAGGGTCCTTGAACAGCAGGACCACACACACTGGACTGTCAACCAAATTCAACCTTCTCGGAGTGTAAATGATCTTTTGCAAGAAGAGGGGGGAAGAGTTAAGCAGCAGCTGCCATGCCTCAAGGGTGACTGCAAGGAGACCAAAGCATCTAGACTACACAATGGGTATTTTAAAAGTTATTCTGGGGAATGCAGCCGTGTTTGCCGTCTGGTGCAGTTCCTTTAGGATTAGTCACAGTCTTAGACCCATGTATTATCCGATGGGAAGCATCCACGAGGCACTTGAGCTTCCCCCAGTCCTCCTGGGCGGTGCAGCTGACAGCGCCTGTTCCACCCAGCCCTCCCGCACCGCAAAAGTGATGAGACGGCGAATTTGCGCTCTAATGGGAAACACATTTCCTGCGAAAGCGCCGAACTTTGTTTTCCCGAGTCTGACACAGTATCTGCCCCGGCTCTGAGCTCCTTCCCCCGCGCACAGCCCCGGCCCGGCCGTGCTGCAGACAAAGGGGAGCGAGCGGAGCTCTTTGTCCGCGGGGCTCAGCCCAGCCCAGCCCGGGGATGCTGCCGGCATCCCCCCGCCCCCCGACCGGCCTGTCCCGGGGCACAGAACGGGCAGCGCGGCTCCCCCCGCCGCCGAGCCCCGCACAGACCTGTCGGAGCTCGCTGGTGAAGTAGAGGAAGGTGACGGCCACGCACACGGACTGCAGCAGCACGGCGGCCACCAGCACGGCGCCGCAGGTCTGCGCGGGGCGGGGGCCGCCCGCCGGCAGCATCGTGGGGCTGGCTGGGGCGGCAGGGCCGGGCTGGGGGCTCCGGGGGCTCCGGGGGCTCACGGCCGCTGTCCCGCGGTGAATGCAGCCCCGGCTCAGGGCGGCCGCGCTCANTTGGAAGGGACCTTAAAGTTCAGCTCGTCCAACCTTCTGCCGTGGGCACCTTCCACTATCCCAGGCTTCTCCAAGCCCTGGCCAACCTGGCCAACCTGGGCACTTCCAGGGATGGAGCATCCACAGCTTCTCTGGGCAACCTCTGCCAGTTTTTCACCACCCTAAGTGTAAAAATATTTTCATTGTAAATAACTTCTTTCTTATACCTAGTCTGAATCAACACTCATTCAGTTTAAAACCATTACCCCTTGTTCTATTGAAGAAAGTCCTGATAAAAAGTATGTCCTCATATTTTTTATAAGCCCCCCTTCAAGTACTGAAAGGCTGCATTGAGGACTCCCTGGAGTCTTCTTTAGCTGAACAAACCCAATTTTCTCAGCCTTTCTTCACAGGAGAGGTGCTCCAGCCCTCTGAGCATCATCTGGATTCACTCCAATAGGTCCATGTCCTCCCTGAGCTGCCCTATCCGTGTCCTATCCTCTCTTCTCCTGTGGAGCTGGAACATCACAGAAAAGTGCTTGTGAGCCAATAATCAGTGCCAGGAGCTCCCTCCCAGTGCTGCCAGTGCTTCTACACCCTGGTCATGACACGATTATTGCCACAGTACATGGACATCAGGTATACATTTTGAGCTTTCTTTATCTGGTGGCACTTTGGGGTTTGTTTGGTTGGTTTTCAAACCTCTAAGGCTCCTTCTTGAAAGCTTTTCTCCAAACTGTTCCACCCAGATAGATGTTTTCCAAAGGCATGTCCATGCTTTAGGGTGTGTCCATTAACTTTCCCTGGGGTTCTGATTCCTTCACCTCACACAGACTGGGTTATAAGCAAATCCATAATTTTCTGCTGACACTTTTAAATCAGCAGAGGTAGCACCTCTGCTGACTGTGCAGCCATGGAAAACTGGGATTTCAAATCCAAGTGCAGACATTTGAGTTAGGTCACTTCCTGCAGCTGTTGACTGCAGGATGTGATGAAATTTTGGCTCCTGTTCAACACCTGAATGCCAGGATGCAGGTGGGAGTTCACCTGGAAAATTAAATCAAGAAAATTAAAAATTAAAAAAATTTAAATAAAAATTAAAAAATTAAGGAAAATTAAGGAAAATTAAAATCAAGATCTCTTAATCAAGATCCCTGACTACTGAGGTCATCTTTAGAAGGTGTAACTGCATTGTATTCAACCATTTAGAGGAAATTTGTTTTTTCTTCCATCATAATGTAGCAAAATAATCCCCCAATCCCTGTTCAACGTGGCAGCAGACAGTTTATTTGTCTTGCTCTTTGAGACATTCAATCTGTGTGCCAAAACAGTTCAGATGTGGGTAATTCCAACGCAAATGTCAGATGGAGAAGATTAACATCTTTCAAAAGTGAGCTCATGATCCCCTCCTATGACTTCTCAGGAAAGTCATTGTGACACTTTGGACTCCTTCTGCTTTATCAGGGTTGATAAATTCCTAAGAACGAAATTTCATCTGAGACAGTCGTGTGAAGAATCAGTTAAAAAATGGCAAGCTAACTAGAATCAGTTCAAAAGTGGCAAGCTAACTAGAATCAGTTAAAAAATGGCAAGCTAGCTTGGATGATGACTCCTGCCTGCTGAAGGGAGTTTTTGTTGCTGTTCATTCTAGTTGTTTAGGGAAGTCCTATCTCATTTGAGGGAGTTTCCTTTCAAAAAGAATAGAAACAAAAGTGAAAGAGAGCCAGGGCACTACAGAGCACTCTTGTTCACAATCAGGACTTGATTTGGATTCGGTGTTTTTCCGGCCCTTTCATGGCTTTCTCTTTTTAACAGAATTATTTTGTAGGTTAACATACCCACCGAGGAAAGATTTTTTCAAGACCCATATACTCATTTTGTTGCCCTCTATCAGGCATGCTCTGTGTCCCCCTGAGCCATCATTTTAAATCCTCCATGGGTGTTTCTGATTTAATACTTATTTAATTAGTGCCAGTCCTGCAAGGCAAAATAAATGAAATATTATTTGAAAAGAGCAATGGGAAGAGCACACTCAAATCCATCTCTTCAAAATAATGAGTTCACTATCTTTCTGAAGATTTAAGATCTGAAAATTTCATTATACAATGACAAACAGTTTTTTTTTTCCACACTGACATAGGATATTCCAAAAGTGAAACTCCAACCATTTCCAGCATTGAATGCACTGGAAAATCTTTGCTACTTTCAAAGCTCACTTTTCCGGAATTAATTTTTGTCTCTACTGAGTGTAAATTTATACTGAAAATAATTTGTTTTAAAGGTTCCAAGGGTTGAAAATGAGTGTTTTGATGAAATTTTGCCACAGTAAAGCTGGGGCATTGGGAAGGAATGGTGTTAGCATTCTTTTAAACAGAACCAAGTCATGTGTGTTTGTGTAGTGCTAGACCAGGGCATCTCCCCAACAAAACCTGTGATACTTCCTGCCTCCTTCATCCTGTTAAAGCTTACTCAGTGAGCCATTTAATTAGAGATAAACCTTAATCTGTCCTGTGGACTTAGGATGTGTCACTTGACATATCAAGGAAACGCTTGGCAGGGGACCTGCCACACTTGTCCCCAGCAGTGTGACCAGTAGGAATGTAAAATGGCTCTGGAAATGTGTAAAAATGAAGGAAGAGTGACTTGAAAAAGTCCTCCAGTTCTCATTCCTCAGTGATTGCAGGGATGGGGGTGATGAAAACGTTTTCAGAGAGGATGTTTTCCAAGGCATACGAAGCAGAGCTGACTTTCTGGTACGTAGCAGTTCTGGACTTTGATTTCTCTGCTGAGCAGCAAAGGGGGCTGTGTTTTTCACCACAGCATGTAATTACAGTGCTGTAGCTGCAGAGAGGGAATGAAGCTGTTCCTCCTTCCCCCTAGCAACCACCTGAATGCTGCTCTTGGTTTGGGCTTTTCTACTCCAGCTATCAGTTCCCACAATGCAGCCTCTGACTGTTTGGCTCTGAGAGCACAGTGGGAAATTCCTGTCTCCTCTCCTTCCTGAAGGGAAGGGGAAGTCCCTGCCCACCTCTGCAGCCTCCCAGTTCATCCCTGGGGCACTGCCACACTCAGCTTCAGAGCACAGGTCATGAGCAGCCTCAGCCTGCCGAGCCCTCCAGTTAAGCAGGCAGCACAGGGTTAAGCCTGCAGTGTGCTCCTGAGCCCTGCACATGTGCTGGACAGATCACATCTGGCTCCTGTGGTTTGTTCATTCTTTTGTGGTCCCTGTGCCAGATTCCAACCTCATCTTTTACTGTCAGCTGTAAACCATCTCAAATCCATGAGTTCATTGTGATTTGGACTGCCATGGGATCAGGATCTATTTATCACTGCAGTACCCTTTTGGCCTGTGGTGTTACACAAACAACTGCAATGGTTTGGCTGGCCCAAAACACACCTATGAATTAAATTAGTCAGACCTGGCATCTCTCTTTTAATGCCCCAAGCAGTGGATTTGATTAAAAGAACAGGCAATATCTTGCATGGACATGCCACAATCATGTCCAAAAGTGCTGTAGAAAAAGCACTCCAGATCTACCTTTGGATCTCTCCATTTTGGTTAAGAAAATACTTAACTAAAAATAAACACCTTTTGCCTGTTAATATACTGGATATATTTTAAGCTTGTTCTTAACTTTTGTCAGTTACATAGGGGCACTTCCAAAGTGCCACCCACATATACATATACATATACATATACATATTGTCCTTTATGAGTGCTCATTATGAAACCTCTCTTTGAGAGATTTTGTATCATAAAATCACTGAATGGTTTGGGTTGGAAAGGACCATAAAGCTCATCCAGTTCCACCCCCTGCTATGGGCAGGGACACCTTCCACTATGCCAGGTTGTTCCAAGCCCCATCCAGCCTGGCCTTGGACACTCCCAGGGATGGGGCAGCCACAGCTTTTCTGGGCACCCTGTGCCAGGCCCTCACCACCCTCACAGGGAAGAATTTCTTCGCAATATCCCATCTAATTCTGTGCTGTTTTGAGTTTGAAGCCCTTCCCCCTTGTCCTAACACTAGCACTTCTTTAGCTCTCAAGCACCAGGATTGTTACAAGGCACGTCCCAGGAAAGCACCCATGTGTTACTCACTGAATGAATACACTTGGTTTCACTAAGGTGCCCTGACTCAAGATTCCTTCTCACAGTGGGGGTTTTCTAACACAAATAATTTCTGTGTCGTTGCTTTAACTATGATATGGAATGCCACAACAGAGAGTTTCTGTTTGACAGAAAGGTCTCACATTTCAACATTTCTGTTTGTCTTAGAGTGAAATATTTCAGTTAAAGAAAAGTTTCTAAATACGTCAGTTTGGAATAATTGAAACAGCTTTATAATTGCAATAATATATGTATTCACTGTAAGGGATACATGGCTCTGCTTTCTTGTATTCCCCAGAGATCTCTGAAGTAGCAGCAACTCCTTTCAACTGCAGATTCCAAAGCTGGACCTGGCCTTGTGGCTGTTCTCTATTCACACAACCAGTCTTGTGTGAAGCACTAGATGATGCTCCCTGGCCAGGGGAGCAAAGGGAATGTTTATAGATGCTCTTAAGTCTTTTTCTGTGTTACACTAACAAAGTGATAAGGTTGAAACAGGTTCATTGCAGTCTCAGCTCTGGAGGGAGCTGGGAGGAGATCCATAACACATCCATCTGCCTCCACAACATTTCAGAGAGGAAGAATTGTCCCTGGCATACAGCAAAGCCTTGCTATGCAATCAACTTAAGCCTTGAAGCATGAAATTTGATTTTCTTTACCATAGGTAAGTGCTTTTAAACTCCACTGAAAATGGAAGACAAATATTTCTCTTTAGGATGCCAGTTTTCAGTGTATGTACAGAAATTACTTTTTTTTTGAGGCTTCTTCTCAGCAAAACATCTGTCACACACCTGTCTATCTTCATCTAGTCTACAAGACTGGACTGTCCAGAGGTTTGTGAGTGGGAAGCACAAGTTAGTGGAACCCCTGCAAGACAGGAGGAACTCAAATTACTGGTGGAGATTGCTGGGTTATCAGTTAGTTGGAGCAAAGCTGGAAGGAGACCTTGGCTATGGTGAATTCACCAATCACATCCTGGTGGTGATAAACAATGCATGAGCTTTATGTTATAAAGGTATTGTACAAATGTCAATTTGTACATTGCATTATATTAGAATTTTGTGTATCTGCATCTTTGGTGACCACTTGGTATTTTCAGTGACACCTAACTGTGAAGGCATTTGCCTTCTGTCCTGAAAATGGGTGATTACAGGGCAGGGAGCAGAAATTCCCCATAGCTACTGCCAGAGAGAGCATTTCCAGGCCAGTTTGCCACAAGAACAGAGACTCCATTGATCTGGAGCTGATAACAGATGGCAAATTTTGCCAGATGCAAGATGTTTTCTTGTGCTTGTACAGCACTGACACTCAGTAAACAGAAAGAGCTCAAGGAAGAATAGAAAGCGAAGCAGTCTCCTGGGTCTGTATGCATTTCAGTTTCATCATTCCTACTCTAAAGTTGTGTAATATTTAACTGAAAAAAGACATTTATAACTATAACAATCTTTAACTAAAAGCAAACTGCAGTGTACTTCATTGAGCTGCAGTATATTTACTCTTGGACCAAGATTTTTTTGCTTTTTCTCACTAATTTTCAACTTAAACTCAAGCTAACGTTGATTGCCAAAACAAGAACTCGAGTGTCTGGGAATAAAAGTTGTATGACAAACACTTCCCTCGGCTCTTTGAAGCAGGATTTCCTTATTTACTTGGAAAGCAAGTTGGAAAAGGCTCCTGACAATAAATATCTAATGCAAAAAATCTTAAAGTAGAGAACATAATATTTTTTTTAAAACCCCCACTGGTTTAAGAGCTAGTGATTGCTACACAGCAATCAATTTGCTTATTCTGGGTAACCACTTGTCTTTTTCCATTAGTTTTTAGCTAGCCCTGAGATGTAACTTAATACAGGAGTACTCCACCAAACAAACCCTGGAGACTTTTTCATATCTTAGCAGGCAAAACATTCCCAACTTGTTTCCAACTTTGTTCAGTCATTACTCTTATTTTTCTGAACACCACCACAATGATGGTGGTGCTCTGGTCACAGAGTTTTTAAGTAATCCATTAACCAGAAAGGGGATTCAGGCAATGCAAATAAAGGCCATCTGAAAATAAAAGATGTCAACACTTGGAAGGAATGAGATTGCACAGAGTTGCTTTGAAGCTTATCAAAGGATCATCCTTCTTTGTTCCAGGTGTCTCCTCAGACCAGAGTGCACAGGATTCAGGAATCCCTTTCACTTTGGATGGGGGATTCCAGGTGGACTTTGAGAGTTGTTGGGTCTTTCTACAGCTGGAAACACAAGCCCCTCAAATTGTGTACTCTCCTTTGGTGGAGCCACAGTTTCTGAACTGGGAGAAGGAGACACGGCCAGGTCCTTCCAGGGAGGGAGAGGAGGCACAAAGGGTGAGCTCAAGGCTCCTGCAGTGGGTCTGAGGCTTTGCAAATCCCCAAAGAGCCAGGCAAGCCTTGAGCCCCCCAGAGCCCCCTGCAGCCACTTGTCCCATGGTGTCCTTTGCAGAGCATGGCCTGTCCTTCCTGTGCTGTGCTGGACCAGGACAGTGGTCAGTGGGGCCACTGTGCAAAGACAGGTCACAGAGGAGGGGTAAAGCCCCCACTTTTTAAAAGGTTTGTGTTGATTCTGGCTTTTCTAGGAGTTTTTTTCACGGCAGCAACACTAAACCTCCACAGGGACACAGCTAAAATCACAACAAACTGCATAAAGGCAGGGAAGTATGGAAGGAAACACTTAAAACAGTTTTTCTGCCAAAGAAAATGTCCATATGATGACATGGTCTTGATATAGGTGAACTTTTTTCATTTTATAAAGATTTGTAGATGTAATAAGAAAAAGAGAGAAAAAAATCAGATTTTATGGTGAAGGAGGAAAGACTGGAAATAGATCAAAAGTATGTGCTGGGGGTTCAAAACATAAGCCCAGATATTAAAGTAATCCAGACTTGCCTGTAAAGTATTTTGCAATAATAAAATAATTTCAAAACCTTTTAATGATGAGTGCTGGAAACTTGTTTTGGCAGAATCAGTGCATGAGATTGCCATGGAGAAGGCTGGGGAAGATGTTTGGGCCCTTATTAAAGCTGCATGGACATAAATAGATATGCAGGAGTACATCTTGAGGTATATGTTTCATCCCAATATTACCTGACTGGGTAAGATTTAATCTCCTGGATAATTCTGGGGTTTGGGTATATTCTGGTTAAACTGATTAAGGATTTGTGGGGTTTGGGATAAGAAAAAATTGGAACTGTTGCAACAGAATGTTTACATTAAAAGAATAAATGCAAAAGTAATTTCTGTATAACTAGGAAGAATTATCACCAAAGGGCACTGGAAAAATGATTGATGACTGCAATCAGCCACTAAAATAGTTCTTCAGCACAGTTACATTGTAAAAATACCTCCATGACTGACTTAATTAAAATAATTACCAAGGGATTTACCTTGGCTTAAAATAATATGTCCCTTTTTATGACTTTTGGAGGCATTTGAACTTGAGCTCCTTGTCTTCTCTAAGGCTCCTGTCCAGTAACATATTTGGGACAATTAGGTCCTTCATCACCTAAACAAGAAATATCACATTGGCAGCAGAGAGCCATTCCCCAGCACAGAGATTGTTCTGGTGTGTGACTCAAGGGCTTAATTTTAAAAAATGGACCTTAATGATGCAGATGCAATCTTGTGAAAGGAAAACACCAGGAGATGATGATACGGCTTCACAAAAATAACTTTCCCCCCTCTGTTGGTGTCATTGGTGTCAGTGGCAGGAGCAGGATGTGATAATTGGGTAGGATCTGATACCCATCTATCCAGACAAAGCACAAATGGGGAGAGATGATTAGGAGATGCAGTGAGGTGTTAGGTGTGCTCACCCCTTCTCAGAGGAAAAAAGCTCCACTTCTGCCTCCTTCCCATCTTGTTCCTGACTCCATGGTTTTGCTGCTTACCTTGGATCAGCTCTGGTGCTCATCAGAGCCAGTACAGCTCATTATTCCCACAAAACACCAGAAAGTTCTGTTCTGGGCTGGCAACAAGGACTGGCTCAGTGAAGAGCCCACAAGCCCAGGGCAGTGCAAGGAGAGGTGGGAGCCAGTGCCAGGGTGAGGATGACCCTTCCCTGGCCATGAGGAGGGCTCAGCTGCCCATCCAGCACCAGCCTTAGCCACTCCAGAGTGTTTTTGTCAGTGCAGAGCCTGGATCTGGCTCATCTTCAGGCACTGGCTTCTTTTAAG
Source organism: Hypocryptadius cinnamomeus (assembly GCA_013400635.1). NCBI lineage: Eukaryota > Metazoa > Chordata > Aves > Passeriformes > Zosteropidae > Hypocryptadius > Hypocryptadius cinnamomeus. Next base: position 18,709 of record VYZP01035211.1, on the reverse strand, counting down.
TTGATAGTTTGAAGGAAAAGAGTCAATGAATGGCTTTCTCACGACCCCTGCCATAAATTTTGTGCTTTTCAGGCTGCTGAAACTTTCCTGTCAAAGAGATTAGTGGGGAAAATCCTACCTGTTGTGTAACACTCATTTTTGGGGGGAAAACACTCTTTATGAGAAACGCAGTGCTTATTTCCTCCAGTGACATTATCACTGGTTTTGTTTTCCTTTTCTTTGTTACTAGCAGCTAAATATTTAGCTTCAAGGTTCTCTGAAGGGAGTTGCCCTCAGAGCCTCAGTTGAACCTGCTTTCAGTTTCTGCCACCAGCCATGTTTTGAAGTGCTTTCCAGGCACCAGGACAGCCTGTGCCTCTGGGAGGTCTCACCTGGGCTCAGAGAGAAATCACCAGCAGCTTCCCTGAACTGGTGGTTTGACCATCCCAGTGGTAATACCCATTTGCAGCTCCCACTTCCTTTCATTGTGTTTGAAAGAAAAATTCACTTCCCCAGACAGGTTTATAGTGTGGTCACATGGAGGGTTTTGCTGACCTCCTTCAGAGGTGAGGAGATGCAGGGCAGGGTGAGAAATCCCATCCAAGGCTGTGGCCTGAGCTGCCCTTCAGTGAACAGGCTGCGAACATGGATCAGTCCCTCACACACTCTTTCCACCTCAGCTTCCCACCCAGATGTAAAAAATGTGCTGCTGTTACTCCCTGCCAGCAGCCAGCTGTGTAAAGAACATCTGCAGGGAACACAGATCCTTCTCCCATGTGACACCTTTCACAGAGGTTCAGAGTGGACCTGGGGAAGCACCTCTGGCTTGGCTGTGAATGTCATGAGGTAGATGTGCATTTTTAACATCAGACCTTTGAACTCACTGTCATCAGCTGAAACAGGAGAATGGAGAGTGAAATTGCAATCTTTATTTGAGCAGTGAGGCTACTGTAGAGCTCCTCATGTTTGCCAGTGCTTCTGTTCTGCTGATTGCTGATAGATATGCAGATTTTATTTAAATTCAGGATAGCAGAAGACAGTGAGGTGCTGTGCAGATAGAAGTGTTGTTAGGATTGCCCAAGAGCTGTTGGCAGTGAATACCCAAAGACTGCTCAGCTCTGTACATAACTTTACTTTCTTTTCTTCAATGTGCCTTCTTAAGAAACATTTACCACCACTGCCCCTCTGTCACATGGAAGAGGTGCTGTTTAGTTTCTATCACTTAAAACTTTTAAAGTGTCCACAAGCAAGGGATGCTTCTTTAGAGAGCCGTTTTTTAGCAGCTGCTTATGAAACAGCAACTTCATTGTCCTTGCAATATATTAATAGGGAGGAAGTTAGAAATATTTTTAAAATACCCCATAGATAGCTTATTTATTATGTTCATTTCCTATTTCCTTGCTCAGAAATTGTCTCAGGGACACTTGAGGCTGTAACTGGAGATGCACAGCAGCTCTCTCCAGGCTGCCATGCCTCCTGCAGGCTCAGATTTGCCACCTGTGGCCACATTGAGAGTGAATCAAATTATTTCCAAAATAATTACACACAGTCCTGAAAACCGTTGTATGCAGGTATGGCAAATCAGATATGTCCTGAATATTTATAGTAGTAATCTGTTGGTTTTCTTGTGCTTGCCTTGCACAGCTACACAGGCATTTATTCTCCAGGGAGCACAATAGCTGCAGAGGACAGCAGAGATTGCTGTGATAATATGCTTGCAAATCATTAGCAGGACAAAGCACTAAAGCCCTTTGAAGATTCCCACAAAGAATTCAGCATGTTTGAGTTAACCAGGGGAAGGGCTGGGGTCTGGGTCTGGGGGAAGGGCTATGGCAGCAGGAGATGGAAGGTGGCAGGATGAGATTTTTTGGTATGCAGAAATGTTGGATTATATATATTTTTGTTTTACTTAGAAATGGGGTAATTGAGAGGTGTTTAAAAACTTTTATTCTATTTTTAGTCTTATGAGAAGGGTGAGACAATACAGATGTTATAATTCACGCTATCACAATCAGAAGCTAACTATTTCTTAATTACAATACACTATAAGTGTTTCTTAATCTATCAGCTGTAGTTCCACTGTGTTATAAATGCTTTAAAGCTCATCATCTAAAATTACCCCTCGTGGGTCCTGCTACAATGTGTCTTTCATAGTTCTATTTTTCTATCTTTCATAGTACACAAAGAAAAGCAGATGTGAACACAGGGTTTGTCCAAACTCCCTTTCCAAGCACCGCTTCCAGCCTGCTGAGGAGGCACTTTTTTGTTTTGAAAGAGCTCAGCCAAGCCCCAGTATTACAGAACTGAAGCTCCTGAGGTGGGTTTTGATGCTGCATCTGCCTAAGCTGGCAGAGGAATCCCCTTCTCTCCACACACCAGTGCCAGCTTTCCTGCCCCACTGAGTGCTGTGTAGGAACAGGCTCCTACCCAAACAGGACCAGTGCTGATGCCAGCCCAGATTCAAGTCTGAGTATGGATCAGCAATGCTCCATCTCTGCTAAATACGTCCCTGAGGCTGGTCTCTGATTCCCAGCATCAAAAACAACACTGCAGGAAGAACAAGAGCAACACCAGAGCTGCAGGAATCAGGTTGATTCTGTTGCCTTTGGGAATTTTAACACTGGGTCTTCCACAAGGAAAAACAGCTGGGAGAAGCTGGGTGCAACCACTCAGCAAGTTGCTTTAGGTTTTAAGTTTCTTTGTGTTAAAAGTGAGTCAGTTTTCTTCAACACTGAATCTTTTTGAAGGTTGGAGAGGGTGATCCACAGTGCCATCATTGCCTTACTCAGAAAAGAACATGTTGCACATCAAAATAGGTTTAATAACCTCTTTCCTTCTCTTGAAGTCTCCACTTTAATCAGAGAGAGGCAGAATTGCCAGCCAGCTGACTGCCAGGGTCTCCAGAGTATGGTTCTTAAAATGCAATACAGGAAGTTCCCCAAATTTAAAAAATGTTCCAGAGGCAAGATTTGTAGGAAAAAAACCCCAATAACTTCTGCTTCATTTGCACTTTGCAAACCAAAGGAGGGGCCTGAAGGGTAGGCTGCATTCCTTGCTTGTATCCTGACTTGCTGTGGGTCTGACTTGGGCTGTGTGTGATCCTTGAGGTCACATAGCGGCTTTAACTCCAGATTTTCATGTGAACAAAGCAGTTCAGTGATGCTCTATGTTTGGGCATGATTTGCAAGCACACAACAACTGGGGAATGTGTCTGCAGTCTGCCCCTGCAGCTGCTGCTGCTCGCCTGTGTCCCACTAGATAGAAATTTGTGAGTTATTGGTTCTATTCATGCCTCTCCTTAGAGCCAGCCCTGTTGTAATAGCCTCCATAGGCCCAGAGCTCTTGTCACTGCTCATGATGGAGTGCATGGAGAGAGAAGAAAATTCCCTCTGACCTCATGATTTCTTGGTAAATCTGGCTGATGGCTGCACCCTCCTCAGAGCGACAGGCTGACAGGTCCCCACAGGTCTGAAAACATCTTGTGTTCCTGGCCCTTGATTTTGGGTTTTTCTGAGCTCTGAACTTCTTACTGGAGATTTTAGGGTTGGAAACTTACCTTTGTTTTCTTTAAGAAGCAAACATTTGTGAATCTGTGCTTGATTACTCACCTGTTTCTGAGGAGGTGTTTCTGTAGACTGCATCAAACAGGTGGAGATGTGAACCAAGGGGAGATCTGCCAGCTCAGAGCTCCCCAGAGCTAGGCTGGGCTCTTTGTCAGGTTTCTCCTCTGACTTTAGCCACATTATTCAGCTTTTCTTCCATGCTGTTTCCCTGTCTTCAAGGAGACCATCAGGTAGAAGAAATCCCAGAACCCAATCCCCCACAGAAGGATTGTGAAGAATTCATGCCTGAAGAGCATTTTGTGGGAATTGTCTTTTAAGACTGAATCATTGAGGCATTGACAAATCTCTGCTTTCTTTTCACAGGGAAGGAATGTAATGAGAAGCAGACTGCTTAAAAACCCTACTAATCAAATAATCCTTGAACCTGGTGCTGCTCCAGACCTGCAGTCTCCATATCTGTATGGATGTAGAGGTCTATTCTATTCCATGAATGAATGCACACTCCTACCTAGACCTGCACACAGACATTCAAATATATGTATATATTACAGATCTAATTCCTCCCAGTGTATGGTAATCCTGGTTTGGTGCACTTAGCAAAACTTTGATTTATTGTGCTTTGAATACTCTGATGACATTCACCCCAGATGGAGTTCTGCTGTAGTTGAGACAAATACGTGTTTTGCCTGTAGGACACCTGCTATTACACTTTCTTAATGTAGAGAATGTTCATTTTTCAAGCAAATACTGTTCACTCTTTGGTAAGCAAGTAGCTCTCCAAAATTCTTGTTAGGTTAGTTTGCTGTTTCTGACAGCCTGGAGCAGAGGTTTGGTTTATGTTTAATGTGTATTTACACTGACCTGGAGAATTTGCAGTTCTTGTATTCACCTCTTTCTTTTTCTCAGCTTTATGTCGGTAGAAGGTGTCATATCCAACCTGGCTTCCAAAGTTTCTCACCTAATTTCTGCATTTCTGTTACAGCTGAGTGCAAAAGTCCTGTAAGGGTAAGAGAAAGTGAGCAGGGTGTAAGAGTTGGGTGGTCCTAGACAAGATATTTTTCTGAGCAGAAATGTTCATGTGCAGGAAGCTTTAGCTGAAGTAAATAGAAAGGCTTTAGGCTGTGCTCAGATTAAGACACTATTTGTTCACCCAGCAGTATCAGTGCTGACAGAGCTGTGTAGCTGCAGAAGGATTTGTGCTTTATCCTGACACAGGCAGCACCAGCAAAAAGGTCAGCCAGTGGTCATATCATGGAGCTGAATGCTTTCACAGACTGAACCTTTGTGCCCCAAGGAGCACAAAGGTTTTTAAGGTATGTGGTATCTACTTTTGAAATCCAGTTTTCAAAAGCCAAAATACCCCCAACATATATATATACACACACACACATATTATATATATACACATATATATACACACACACACATATATATATATGTATATATATGTTTCTGAAGCATTTCTTCCTAGTCATGGCAGTTTAACCTTGCTGTGGCTCAGTTCAGTGCTGTGACTGTGCTGAGTAGAGGGAACCCAGCTTGGGCTGTGCTGCTGGCAGCTGAGATAATCCAGTCATGACTTGTGTGACTTTCTTGTTATGAAATCACTGATACTGGATAAACACATCTGCCTTCCACCCCTTCTAACACCTCCTTTTTGACTGTAAATAAGTGCTTGGTGTGGCACTGACCTGAGCTGAAAATTGTAATTGTGCAGGTGATGAAGACACCACAGAGCTCTGCCCTGAGATATCAGGGACAGGAGTGATCCCTGCAGGAATCCCAGAGGCACAAATTGTGCTGGGGACTCACCCAGCTATTGGGATTATTGGGGGAAAATGTGCCCTTCAGGAATAGAGTGAGGGGTCTATTGGAACGAGCTCTGCAATGTTAGGGTGCAACCTTACCCTGCAGCAAAGCCAAGGAAGTGGCTCTGGATGCTGCCAAGGGTCTGCTCTGTCACTCAGCTGCTTGCTGCCACTGCCTCCCAGGAAGCTGCATTCACCTGTCCTGCCCTGGGGCAGCCCACGGAGCCGAACAAGAAATGCAAACACCTCCACGTAAACAGAGAATCATTTCTTTTGGCAGCTTGCGCCCTGACTGGAGTTCCCCCAAATGTTTTGTTTTCACAGCTGATGGGTTTTGGTTTGAAATGTGTGTGTCTTTGGGACCTTGCATTGGATGTGGGCCTGCCCTCGTTCCAATTCACAGCAAAAGCCTCATGAACTGCAGCAGGAACAGGCTCATTTTATGGCTCACAGCCTGGAAATACTCTTCTCAACACAGCGTGGCTTTCCAAAACTGGATGTGATCAACGGTATCACTGCAGGGTTTTGTTAGGGTAGATGGCCAAATAATTTGTGAAGAAGCCAAATACAGACATGCTTTCCTTTATAGTTAGTAAAAAATGCTTTAAAAAAGCCAGGTGAAGAGTTGCCAAGGGTTCCTTGAGTTTTAAGTTTAATGACTATTTGCAGTTTAGAAGTTATTTACTCTGGCTGGATTTGTAGATGAAACAGGAGAAAACCTCCCTTGACTTAAAAGTCAAGGAAAAGTACTTGTCTCTTGACGTATTTCACCTTTCAGCTCTGATGGACTTAAAGCTCTGGTAATGTGTTTGTGTATTTGTCTTAGCCCATAAAGATAATCTTAGCCCTCAAGGGCTTACAGTCAAAATCATTTCTTTGCAGCTCCTTGGGTACATTAGAACAAGCTGAGCAGCACCGATGGAAGTACTGAGACAGTTCACCTCCACTATATTTGCAGGGCTGATGTCTTAAAAAAACCCAGCTGGGCATGGATAATTAAATCTGTTGCTGGTGTCAGGTTGGTAGGAATGCCTTTCTGTTTCAAAAGCCTTTCACCCATTGCACCTGTAATCACAGAAGAATCTCTCAGTAAAGCAACTCAGGCACGCAGGGAATGGAGAGCTTCAAGATGCTCTGACTCTATTTCTCCCCAGTCCCTCTGCTGACAAAGCTTTCTCACACTTGTGTGAAATGGTAATGTGGGAGGGGGATTCCCTGGCTCCCGTCCCTGTCCCTCTTGATATTTTCAATGCATTTCCCAGGCCTGTTTTTCCATCCTGCAGTGTAAAATTAATTTTGATGAAATCTTGAGTGAATTAAACTGCAGCACAGCGATCTCCTTTCTCAACTCATATTTGCTGTCTGCCTTATTTATGTGGAGAAGAAGCACTTGGACATGCCAATGATCCTGTCATTTATTTGCCTTGTGCATTGTGCCTTTGGCTACTGGAATTAAACTGGAAAATACAATTAAAAGCATTAGCTGCAGCAGACGTACAAAAAAATATCATTACATGCTTGACAATGTTCTCCTTCATATTGTTAATTGCTCCAGATCTGTGCTATTAGATTTCATATACAGATTTCATTTTTCTCTGAAGACTACATTAATTGGAATGAGCATTCCTGTTTGTATAAGGGAAGAAAAGGAAGATATTACCATGCTGGAAAGCCTCACCTGACTTTTCTTGGTGAGTATGGTCTAAACTTGAACTGAGCAAATATTATTCAGGCTTCAAAATGTTTGCAGATAGCTGGACAATGTTATTAGGTAATGTGTTTGGCTTGCTGCACCGTGGAAAATATTTGTGTGTAAACTCAAATTGTTATGTAAACACAAACTTTCACATAAACAAAGTTGGTCTGTGGTGAAAAGCAGAGAGAGTCAGCTCAGATGGGATCTGGGCATCTGGATCCTTCCTTCCTACACACCGCAGCAGGAAGCATGGGCTTGAGAGCCACACTAGTGGCATCTTGCAAGGAGTAAACCTAAGTACTGAGAGCACAAATGTCTCTCACTCTTTATTCCCAAATTAAAATACATGACCAAAGGAAAGCAAAGTTCTTACACAGAAAGTAGCTACAGCAAGTTGGAAAGCACAGCTGCTGAGCACAGCACTGAAATTTCTGCAGTTCTTTCCCTGCGAAAATATTTTGGGGGGAAAAAGTATCTGATAAGATAAGAAAACCTTATAAGAAATTATATTAACAGTGCAAATCCAGGTTATTTGCTTTATCAGTGAAACTGAGAATCCACAAATGCCTAATACTTGTACCTCTCCATTTATGGCCTTCTTTATGATGAGAATATATCATTAGTCATATAAATAGTTCACAAAACACGTTAAATACATACCTCTTTAACCTCTAGTAGAAACACACCATTGCAAGACTTTATTGCAAAGACCTCACAGAAATCCCTGTCACCTTCAGTGTGAACCTCCTCTCCCTGTGGCTGCCACCAAAAAAGTATTTCCAAAGAAAATAAATGTCTAAAGAAACAAGGGCAGGAGAAATAACAGGGTGAGAAAGAAAGAAAGACAAATCTGGACAAGTCCAACTGAGTGGTGACATGTCTGCATGACTTGTCTCCAGAGAGGTGATGGAACACAGACAGGCTGGCACCTCTGCAGAGTTAAAACAGGCCAGGCTGGAGAAAGGAGACATTTTCTTTTACCCAGGGCCTGCATTTTGAGCCCTGCATGCTGTGCTGCATGCAAACATGCTACATACCTGAGACATTAAGTCCCAGCTGTAAAAAAAAGCTGAAATTACAGGCATTTAATGGAAGACCAGTTTTTTTAAAAGAAAAAAGGAGCAAAATACCTCTGGCTGTGTGCTGTTTGCAACATTTTATCATTTCTTATTAGTCCTGATAAAGGCTGTAAAAGAGTGCATAAACCAGGCAACCTTGCCCAGCTGGACTTGTTTCGTTTAATGATTACTGCTCAAGGTAGACCAGAGAGAAAACAGAACTGAAACTCTCTACACCCAGGTCAAACAAAACTTCAGATTCTTGGGATACTTCAAAGCACGTGAAAGTAGTCTTTTCCTCAGTTGTAAGGGGTTTGTTTTTGGCTGGTGAGGTCTGGATACCTCCAACAAGGTTTTGCTAAAGGGCAGAACTGTCCTGATTTGCACAATTCCCAACATTTCCCAACATTTCTCAAGATTTCTGTTCAGTGCTGCTACCTCCTGGCTCCAGGAGGGCAGGGCTGAGTCAGTAAACAGGCAGGGCTTTTTGGCCGGGCTCCTTCCTTATTAGCTGTGAGCAGCAGATTGTTTAATATTTGAAGCACTCTCCTGGAACCATACTGGCTCATTTATTTTCAAACATTTCAGGGAAAGGGAAACAAGCTGAGTGGAGGGGTGGAGCAGATAAGCAGCAGTGTTTTTCCCTCCTTGGCTAAGTATTTATTGATACTGTGGAAAACACCAGCTCTAAAAGTTTTGACCTTACCTATGTGTGTTCAGTTTGCCTATTCAGAAAAGTAAGGTAAATTCCCTGATTGTTTGTGCCAGTCACTGCTCTCCTTGCTGTGGTGTCAGGGGTTCCTTCACCAGCACATTAGATGAAGCAGCTGCAAATAATGTGGGCAAAGGTTTTCTAATCTGAGTTAGGTGAATCCCTATTCAAACCTCACTGACACAGCTTGAGAGATGCTCACAGACCCCTCTGGCTGGGGCAGCAGCTCCTGCTGTTGGGCTGTTGGGGTTCCCTCTCTGCCAGCTGTGGTCCCAGAGCTCCTCAGGACAATGTGAGTCTCTCTGTTGGGTTCAGCAGACTGTTAAGGTCTTAAAATGACAATACGTCAGTCATCTAATTTCTTCCTTAGTGAAAAGCTAAGTCTCCTCAGCTGTGAGGAGTGTAATATTTTCAGAGGACTCTCCATGCTCCCAAGCCTGCAGCAGCTTGGTGTTGCAGGAGCCTTGTCAGGAAAAAAAGAGCAAACCTGCTCAGTTAGAGCAAATGCCAGCCCTGGTGCCAGCCCACTGGCTGCTGCTGTGTTTGTGTCCTAAAATCCTGGGCTGAATAAACACTGCTGACACTGTGGTGAACTGCTGCATTCTGCAACGCCTTGCACAGGAGACAGAGATTGTATGGATTGTGTGCAACCCCTGTGGCTGAGCTCTGTGCTAGTGAATCCCAGCACCAAAGGGGCTCCCCAGGCTGCCAAACCATTTCTGACTAAATTCACAATCTCTTCCTGCAAGTCCTGACAAGGAAACGCCTCCATTGTTTGGCCTTGATGGTGTCTGAAGAGCTGGCCCGTGTCCAGGCATTGGGGAAGTGACAGTGACAGCATAGGTGGAATTTCCCTGCCCCACCTGCATCCAACAGCCACCCCTGCCCATTGGAGAGCTCCTGCTCCCAGGCCTGGTGGAGGCACAAAAGTTTAACCCAGCTGATCTTCAATCCTTGCTGGCTTGGTTGCTTTATAAACTTTCCTCTCCCCAAGCTCGATGCCCTCCTTCCCACCCAGTAAAGATCCCCTGGTTCTTGAGACAGCCCTTAGGGCAAAGATGAAATATTAACAGGAAATTCACCTTCTGCTTTAACTTGTTATTCATCTGGAAAATAAATGACTTCAGCATTTCATTATGGGTCCTGGCACAGATTAGCTTTTAACGATTACTGTGCCCTGATTGATTTGGAAGGGGAAAGATAGTTGGTTTTGCTCCCAGCTTTGGGAAATGAGCCTGGGTCAAGGGGAGTTGTTGGATGTTTACAAGAACAGTGTGGTGACTGCTGTCAGTTGGGACAAAGAGGTTCTGAGTTAACCCTGCTGCTCTTAACCCACTGCAGCTTAGCAAACAAACCTGTTGAGGAAGTTTTAGGGGGAAGAGCATCCAGCTGTGTTGGCTCTGCTGCATTAACATGCAAACAGCAAACGGCTTTTTACAGCTCAGGAGATACTGGTCTGAGCAGGAAAGGCGACACATGCTACCCAAGCTAAAGATACATTTCAAAGTGACACTAAAGAGTAAGTTACAATTGGGATTTTCATTTTGGAGTGAAGGCCCAAAGTGATTGCATGAGTGGCTGATGAAGTAAATGTATGAATCTGCCCCAAGGTGACAGCTCAGCAGACTTGTTTAGATCTTGCTTAAACTCGGATACTCCCTTGGAAACTCAAGTGAGAAAATCACCAGCCCAAGAGGCCAAGATGATGACATTTAAAAAAAGAAAAAGCCTGAGCCCAAATTCATGCCAATGTCATCATTTTAGCCTGACTAAAATGACCATTATGAATCTAAAGCTAGCCTATAATCCTTAATGAAGTGGTTCCAGGTTTGTACTATGACAATTTAAATGTATGTGTGTGTGTATATATATATATATATGCACAAGTATAATTTATAGCAAGTAGTTTCTGAGAGTGTGCTGAAAAATATGCATTGGTTCAGGCTGAAAGCTCTATTTCACCAGTTTCACCCTGTCACTCATGGTGAGGCATGTGATTCCCCAGGCCTTTCACATTTGTTCCCCTGTCTTTGATTTTTCATAATTCTACTGTGAATTTGGCCAACACCCAGTTAAATGTGTGCCTGTGTCCAGAGACTCCTTGCATTCCAGATGTCCTGTCTGTAGGCCACCACTCTGGGATTGAACATGAAATACAAGTGTACAATATCTGATCTCTGATTAATCACCTGGTATTTCAGCAGATCATAGAGGACCTGAACTAAAAAGCTAAAACCAAGTTGGTTCTTTGTGCTCAAATCCAGGCTGAGACTGTGCCTCCAGGGCATTGCTGTGACTGTGAAGTAACAAGGGGCATCTTCCCTCCCTTGACTGTCCACACAGACCAGGATTTGCAATGGTATGGTATTTGTAAAGGCTGGGAAGTTCTGTTGCACTTGTGCAGGGGAACTGGTGGTGAAAAATAGGAATGCAAAAGGAAATTGGGAGTTTTTGAGGGTTTTTTTGCAGTTTTTTTTTTTTTTTTTTTCAGGGGTTTTTGGAGCCCTAGCGCTGGGTGCAGGCCCTGAACCCTCAGGCTGAGCCTCTGCAGCTGCACAGGGAGATGAGGAGGCACATCAGACTCCTGCCTTTGCATGCTCCTCAACATAGGATTTTTTGGGGGAGGAAAAAACCCCTTATAAACAGATAGAGTCACACTAAATGGGCACTGCTGCTTTGCTGAGCTGTTCTGGCAGTGCAGTGCTCCCTTACCCACAGGGTGTTTGTGGCGGAGGATGCGATGGCTGCTGAGGCAGCATGGAGCACGTGCACAGGGCTGGGTCTGAGAAACACCAAAGGTAACTCATCTGATAGCCCAATAACCTCAAATAACTCCAATAACCCAAAGCCCAGCTGCTGGCTGTGCCATGGAACCCTGGCTCCCACAGGCCCTAGAGCAGAGCACTGCCAGTGCTCTTGGAAAGGTCATCTCCTCCCAGCATCAGGGGCAGGGTGTACAAGGGCTGTAAAAATTGCCTTTTTTCTTACAGTGAGTTGCCTTTTGCACTGTTAAAAGAGCAGAGATGCCACAGCACAAGGGCAGAAATAGCCCCCCTCCTTCAGGTATTACCCTGCACCATTTCCAGGGGGACTCACAGCTCTCTGTAGGTTTTTGGAGATGCTGCTTATGCCTCCATGCAGCCCTCACTGGCACAGACAGATGGCTGAGCAGGTAACAGAGACAGCCCTGAAAATCCAGCTCTCCATGGGCATGGCCCTGGGCACAGAGCAGAGATTTCCCCTGGGTGCACTCCCTCACCCTTCTGGGCCTGCAGACATGCTCGGGCAGCTGCAGCGAACCCGGGTCACTGCACACACCCCAGCGGGTCCCAGGGTCTGAAATAACGGCCAGATACCTGAAAAACACCCTCAGAGCCTGCCAAGGGCTGAGTGAGTCATGCTGAGGAACCACAGAATGTTTGGGTTAAAGCTCATCTCATTCCACCCGCTGCCATGGGCAGGGACACCCTCCACTGGATCAGGTTTCTCAAAGCCATGTCCAACCTGGACACTTCCAGGGATGGGGTGTCCCTGGGATGGAATGGTTATGAGGTGCTTGTTTGTTTGGGTTTTAGGGGTTTTTTGGTTTTTGTTTGTTTGTTTTTATTTTGTGTTTTGTTTTGGTTTTCTTTTTTTGGAAGAACGCTGAGTAATTCCCCCTTGGCATGACTCTCCTGCCTTGTCCGTGCATGAATTCACAAGTCACGGCTGGGCTGCCCCAACGTTCTGGTGCAGTTCCCACAGTAATATTTCCTGCTTGACAGTGTAGTTTCAGAAACTGCTGCACCACACTTTGCTTTAAACGCTCCCTCTGCTGGCTGTACTGCAAATGATTGATTTATAAATAGAAACTTCAGAGTGGAATTAGATTTTTGTGAAATTACTAGGTTAACAGGAAAATTCCCTTTATTCCTTCACCACACCCCGAATCCCACCTCTCAATGGCACTGAGTGTACTGCACCTGTCCTGACACTGGCCCAGCATTTGTGGGATAGGGACTTTTCTATAACACCAATTATTATTGCTGATTTAGGTCTCTTAATATAAAATTTATTCTCTCCTTTAACAAATTTTGCTTCTCCTATACCCCTAGATTGTCCTGTGATGGGAAGTGTTGGGGCTTGAGATTCTGCTTCAGAAATGAATAGTTGTTGTATAAAGTGTTTCGTGTTCTCTACATTTCATCAAATCAGAAAAAGTTATTTAAAATATTTTTTCTGTAAAAACAGCTTCAAAGGAGCTGTTGCAGGGTTTCTTTTCTTGGTTTTATTTTGCCTGTGTTCCTGCTGAATAGTTGGTAAACACTTAAAAATTATGTAGAAAATAATTTGGAAAAAATATTAGATTTACATTAGGTGTGAATTTAGTCTCACATTAATGATGTGCTGCCATCTATTTAGATGACATTTATAAAAGAAGTAAATGCCATTGGCTTAGTGCCAGAAAAACTGGAAGTAAGAGCAAGGAGTAAACATGTGTCTCCCCTGAGGATGAACAAAATAAAACCTGGCCCAGCTCCAAAGAGTTTTTTAAGTGTGAGGCAAGGAGCAGAACCCAGGCAGGCGGGATGCAGGAGAAGGATTTTGGGATCCAGCTGTGTCAGGCACACCTGGGTCAGGCACAGCCCCATGGGGCACTCGCTGCTGCTCCAGCTGAGGGTGGGAGGTGGGAAATAGGGCACAGGGACAAGCAGGGGATGTGGTCACAGCCACACTCAGCTGAGAGAGGCACTGCCCTGCCTTGCCAAGCCCTGCAGAGTCAGATGTTTTATGACATCTGAGAAAACATCACTGCAAAAAAAATGTTTTATGTGGCCCAGACTGTTTCTAATGCATTCAATTTCATGCATTTGATTTCATGCAAGCAGGAGTATGACTCTTGCTGGCTTAAAATATATGGTTGTAAGTCCTTTGAAGCATTTTTTCCCCACTTCTTTTTTTTTTTTCATCAGGAGGAAGGCTTTGTATTCTGTGAAAGGCACAGGAGCCTGCTAGACAAAATGGGAAACCCCTCACATCAGGATATTTCAAAAGCAATGCTGCTATGATCAATAAATGAGAGAACAGGGGCAGAAAATGGGTTGCAGGTCAGAAAAAAAGAATGTGGAAGGAAACATTCCATTTCTATTCCTGTGGAAACAGGAATAGAAAAAGGAACCTGGACTTTTGCTGGCTAAACCAAATTTCAAACATACACATAACCTATAGACAAATAAAAATGTGTTTATACATCAGGATGGAGAATGTGAGTTCTGCTGTTTATCTTGAAGAAGAACAACAGCAGCAGAAGAACAGTGCAGGTTTGTCCACTCTTCAGCACCAGCAGATGTGGTCACCATTAATAATTTGGCAGAAATGAAGTACAAGGAGGTGACCCTCAAAGCCCACGGACACACAGAAGTCTGCTGCCTTGAAAACAATCAAAAATCAGACTGGAAATGCTCAGAAATACAAAAACAGTGGTCTTGGGAAAAATAAAATAAGTCACAGGTATATTTCACTTTATTTATTTGTTCTTCATTTTGATAGCACATCTCAAATTACACTTGGTAATGAGATCTTAAAAATCTTTCCCCTGCTCTGGGACAAAAAGCAAAAACCACTCATGCATAAGGTATTGAATGCATTCACATCAAGTATGTTGTATGTTGGGCTTTTGAACATCATAAATATGAGAACATTAAACCAACTAGTATTGGAATTTTTTAACAATATCATTGTTACAGATCATAGCAGCTTAAAAGGTTTAACTCAAGTTTACTTGCTTCCAATATTTTTATTTTTAAGTTTCTAGTAAAGTTTGGTAAGAGATTAAAAAATATAGAGGTCCAAATACTACGAAATAATGTTTTAAAGATTAAGTATTTCTATTTAGTTTGTAAGTGTTAAAACTCACAATGGCCTTTCTGCTTTGACTGGGAATGCAGTTCTGAAATTACTTAGATGAAGGTTATGAAATTCAACTTATTTGTGATTTTTATGCATCATGAATCCTCTTGAAAGAGGTCTGGGCTTCCAGAAATGTTGAACACCCATCCTTTAAGAGGTCCTCAGCTAGGGACACAAAATCTCCATCTATTCCTGCAAATATTAGCCAAAATACTGGGGACCCACTAATAAGAGTTCTCAGGTCTCTGAAAGCAGGATAAGAATGATTATAGATTTGGTTATGAAAGTTGATTTTGCCCTTTTTTTTTTTTTAAAGCTGTCATCTGAATGCTTCGATAGCCATCAAGAACAAGATATTTTTGCAATAGAGGGATAGAGTCTAATTGTAGAAGGGGAAGAAAAACTACCTACAAAAGCCAAGATCATGATAAGAAAACAAATTTATTGAACATCTCTGAAAAGACTCTACCATGCACAGGTGAAATATTGCTACAAACACTTGCTCTGATCCTACATCATGCCCTAAACTGCTTTGTGAAATAACGAAGGGATGAAGGTGCAAGATGAACCCAAGGAAACACTTGGGGATGTACAAAAACACAGGAACGATTCCAGGTGTTGTAACATGGATTAATCTTAACCCCTTGCTACCAGGCATCTGCTTTCTATAACCCTGAGTCAGTTCCTAGGAGCTTCTAGCAACACAGCTGGAAACAAGCCTAAACTTTCAATTTGGGACATGGGGACTGTGTGCAAAGGAGGACAAAGCACAGGAGGAGGAAAGCGGGGTTGGGACTAACTCAGTTCAAGGGTTACACTGAATTTAAAAAGACAGCTCTCTGTCTTTTTAGAACTGCAACTCAGACCTCTTTTTTTGCATGCTGTAGGATCCCTCAGGTGTCTCTGCAGCTCCCAGGTATTAAACCACATGGCTGCAAGATCAAAGTAGTCCAGATGCTTTGACAGAAGTAGGTAAGAGCGTGCATCACACCCACGTGGTGCTGAGATCTCGGCCATCGCACCGGCTGCTGACGGCTTCGTAAACACGTTCACTCCAGTTATAAACTTACTTATTTCTTGTGCCAAGACTTCAATGTGCTTCAGTGCATGAAGGAAATTTACAACCCACTCCAGGAATATATATATGTGTGTGTATATATATATATATATATATATATATATATATATATATATTCCAGCTCTCCCTTTCATTTCAGTTAAAAAAAAACCAGCAGCAATTATATTTTAGATTCGTAACAGATATTTATAACTTAGCTATAACCAAATGCTAAGCTAAAGCTTTGCAGAAAGCTCTCAGGAAAACTAATTATTATAAGACTTACAGGAATATTAACCATTTTCTTCCAGTACCACAGTTATACTATGATATATAATCATAGTATATCTACATATTATACTAATGACAGTGAGTAGATATAAATTGTATCTTTTCTGACATAGGTTTACTCTTTAAGTGGGAAATACAAGAATCCTGTTGTGATAACTCAGTGCAGTGATTTTTTTTTATTTTTTTTTACTATTTTAGTCATAGTTTAAGGTCAGGTAAATGTAGCTGTCTCCATATAAAGGGAAAGGACTCTGGGGCAGATTAGTAACTTGTTTTTTGAATAGTTAGAACTTTGGTTGCTGTCTGTTCAAAGCATACAATCTATGAAGTTGTATTTATGGGGAAAAGGAAGAAAGACCTCAAATCCAGATAAAAAGTTTTAATTCCTCTGCAGTGTTAATTGGGTTTCTTGATCAAAATTTTTTCTGATTCAGATTGTCACTTGGTTGCTCTAATTCCAGCAACTCTTTGTAAATGCTAAATGGAAGAAGAATCTGGGCCACTGCTGAAAAAGCTTTGCCTTGTGATCTCCGTGTGAACTATGCTGGCAATGAGTTTTGGCCTGCATGACTGAGCTGACATCCAGGCCTTGTCTCGTTAATGGTTTTTCTTAATACACACAACCACATTAACAACCTGGTATTTCCAGGAAGCAGTGATTCAGCAAAGTCATTCTCCTATTTAATTTAAATCCCAGTGAAAGGAGACTGCTCTGTATGTATTTTAAATGTCAGAAGGCAGTTTGATCTACCAGAACCTGATGGGGTTTTCTGAAGAACTTTTCAGAATCCTGCTATAAGGAATGCTTTAATGAAATAGCCTTTGTCATGATCTCCAAGGGCTAAGAAGCCTCACCTTAGGATTCCTGAACCAGAACAGAGGGGAGCAAACTGCTCAGCAGGACCCAAGCCAGCAGCATCCCTGATGTGGGACAGGCTGCTCTGAGCCAGCTCTTGGAGAAGGATGGGAAGTCAAAAGCCATGGGAGCAGCTGAGTGCCTGCAGTCACATTTCCATCCATGTGCTTCACCCACGCCTTCACAGCTTCACAGCTCTGTTGTGAGGTAGGAAATTACTGCCTCCCTTGAAGTGGGGTGTAAGGAGATGACATTGTTCTCCTGGGGACCCACAGGAAGTCTGTGGTAAAGCTGAGGATGAATTTAATCTCCCACTCTCTCCTCTGTGCCTATGGGCTTTTGACACCACCTTCACCTCTGCAAGCTGTGAGCAGCCTGGACAACAGTCAGTCACAAAGTGGTTTCTCTCCCCTGTCCTGCCTGTCTGAACTTTACAGACTGGCTCAAACTGCACAGATTTGCTGCCCAGTAGCGAGATCATCTTACCTAGAGCAGTCTACAAGACAGACAAAGCTCAGCTGCAAAGCTCAGAATTAAATCTTCTGTATAGATTGGAGCCCACTTGTATTCACTCGCTTTCCTCCTTTCACGAAGCAGGAAATACAATAAAAACTACAAACACAAAAGAAAAGTCAATGAACAAGAACTTCTACTATTAATTACAAACATTAGTGCAAACCACACAGCAGACTATTTGCAGTAAGGTCAGTATTTTCTGTAAGGAGGTCGTACAACTGAGGCGTTAAACACAGGTGAAGTCACATTCTTTAGCCAAATAAGTAGTCAGCTTTGAAGGTCACTCACACAGGAAACCTGGATTCTGCTGCTACACATAATATTTTATCTTACCTATTTGTGTGTACGCTATCATACTTTTTATTGAAAATATATTTAGTCCTGTACCTTCTAAAAATATAATTATTAAAAGGTAGTAAAGACCAAATTCCAAAGCTGAATTACAGGTTTGGCTAAGAGACTCATCTAGCATCGTTTTAACTGCCTAGAAGAGCTTTTTCAAAAAATATTTTTAAAAATTTAAATGAGCTGTTTGTCTATGGCAAAAAGCCAACACCTAAATCCTTGCTTGTCATTCAAACTCATGGCCCTGCTGCCCAAAGTTCTCACTGTGACATCAGATGCGTAACACTGCTGTAAACTAGCTCACTGTTTTTACATATTCAGAAGTAGATGGAGATGTTAGGATTTATCTCACATCACTTCAAAGCCAGGGCCTTTGTACCTAATTAAGAGTCAAAGCTTGAAAGTTGCAGCCAGGTTAGAATCCTGCAGGAATCCCGATCTCCCTGCTCAACACGTGTTTATGTTTCGCAATAGTCACCTGGGAGAAAGTGGAAAAAAAACTGGTTTGAAAAAAAAAATACTCCTCAAAATTCTTTAGTGGGCAAGGCCAATGGAGCTAGAAAATGCCACAGTTAGTGGTCTGCAGCCAAACAGTGAAGTCAGAATTCAGAAAAGTGCACTTTTTGATTGTTTGCTCTTCCACCAGAACAGACACCGCAGCCACGCACCCACCCTGCGCCTTCCGGCCCAGGGCCCCTCCCTTCACAGGTTCTCATCCAGCCACTTGATGTAGCTGTTCCTGGTCTGCACGCCGGCCGAGAAATCCGTGGGCCACACGGTGAAGATCATGCAGCCGTGGAAGCAGTCGTGGAAGTGGTCGAGGGTGACGGGCACGCCGGCGCGCTCCAGGCGCGTGGCGTACATGGCGCCGTCGTCGCGCAGCACGTCGTTCTCGCAGGTCAGCACGTAGGTGCGCGGCTGCCGCGCCAGCGTCGCGTC